>CM064486.1:56175180-56237680 GCA_032716605.1 Paralithodes platypus | reverse complement strand
CGCCCACTAAGACTGGGGCTGCACTGACGTTATCTCAGATGTCTGCCACATCAATGCAGCATTACACATAGCGAAAACAGCTCAAAACCGCTAATTTTTATGGATTTTGGCCAACCTTTGAAAGATCGTTGCAAGACAACCAGACGTCGTACAGAGATGACATTTGCCGCATATTTTCCAACGAACATTAAAGTGTTCACACGGGGGAGCCGAATCAAAGCTTTTTTGCCGTACCGGTACTTTATTTTTACAATACAGCGGATCCCTGGCGTACCATATTACTCAGCGTTGCCTTATCAATTTAAATATGATATTCGTGCATCTTTTGGCCAATCACAAGATCGTATGTGTTTTGCTTTGGCAGTAATAGTTAACCCTCTCCGTCACATATGACGCGATCGCGTCGTATGGCGGTTTCGCCCAAAAGTATCATATGACACAATCGCGTCATATGAAATAGCTCGATAATAAGTTTATGATGCGATTTGCGTCATATTGAGCTCAGTAAGTTAGGTAAGTTAGATCATAATCTGTCGGTTGATGGCAACTCCAAATTCCTCCGACTTCTAACGGTCCCTCAGTGTGAGAAAGATTGTTGTGGGGGAAATACCGGGCGTTCGGGCAACCCCTAACTTTCGTAAGTTAATATGTCTGGGGGGGGGGGGGGGGTTAAGAAGAGCCGAAAATAAACCTGATAACTGGTGCGTAGGATATATTGGAATACACATGGATTGTGGGGGTCTTGGGGTGAATGTAAACAAACGCATTACTGAATGACTTAAGTTTTTCTTTTTGTAGATGAGGAGACCAAGCCTTTGGATCGGACAAAATTATGCCAAGAACAGGAAACTCGAGAAACAACATGTTGGTTCCCTCCATTTTCCAGGGGAAATGAGATTCCGGCTAAATTTGGGTTTCCAGTACCAGTTTCCACCAGTTGACTGGAAAAAACACGCTTGTGTAAACCACCCTTTAGGCGGGTTCACGCAAGCACTTTTGCCGATCTCCATCTTGATTACTGCAGCATTTCGGAAGCTCTATTTAATAGGAATCGGCTTTTTACTGGCGCTAGAGGGTTATAATTTCTTGAAATCTTATAAAACTTAAATTCAGACACTTCAAGACTAGAAAAGCCGAGCAAAAACCCCACCCAGGCTTGTAAGTTTCTAGCTGCACCCAACCAGCCACCCCCACTAAGTAATGTTCCTCCATGACGTTCCTGCCAAGACACAATTGTACCAGTCCTCCTACTCATTCCCTAACATATTGAATCACAAAATCATCAAATAGTTCAAATACTGTATACTTGAGTCACTTAATTTGTTATGACTAAATAATACACAATCGTGTACAAATAGCCTCAAGCACCCAACTCTGACTAACTATTAATTTTCTAGCTACACCTAGGTCTACTCCCATAAACACCTAGGTCTACTCCCATAAACACTGTACCTTAATGACGCCCTTACCAAGGCAACACCACCAATATACTCCTGATTATTCTATAACTTACGGATCTGCAAAATCGTCAAATAATTAAAACAAACCTTTAACTATTAATTGTCTATGACTAAAAACTAAACATTCGTGATCAAGTAGCTAAGACAAACATCCAAATCTTCCTTTTCCTACGTTGATTAACCTTCTACGTGCACCTAGCTAGTCACCTGGGTAACACTGTCCCCCAATGACGTCCCTACCAAGGTCACAACACCTTGTAAACACACAGCCAAGGACCTCAGGTTCACGTCTGACCACTCAGCACTCCCACAGTCGCATTGATTACTCAAACTCTAACCCAAATCTGCGTGGCACGACAACCACCTTTGAAAAATTAGGTACAGTGGAGAATGGGTGTGTTAAATATACACAACACATAGGCTGCAAATTAAGTGGTAAACATTGAGAGGGTATTGTTTTGAACACATAATAAACGTTTGCATTAAAAAAGTATTAATTCAGAACACATAACATGCATCATGAGTTCAAACAATATGGAAATTGTGTCTAATATATGTTTAAATGATTAAAATCGATTTAATATATTATGCATCAGCTAACACAAATAGCAAACACTAATACATTTCCCAAAAATATATTAGCAGGAAAACATATATTCATAAATGTTTTTAGTGAAATTAGTTATCTCAGCTTCATATTCATATTATCACTAACCCACCAATTAACTTTTCTTGGTGGTTGGTTATGAGACACACACTAGTGTCGAGTAGATCTTCCCAAATATGGAATATCTTTTCGATTTGTTTAGCTTTCTCGTTCAATTATTGGACAAGAAAGATTTGACTAATGACTGAGTGGATAGATGAACCGAGAAAAGGCAGGAGGAGGAAAATATAATACAGCAGCATTGTTAACCCGAGGAGCGCGCCATTTATGTTTTTAAAAGTGCCGCGTATGCGAATATATTACATTCGATTCTGAAAGAATTTCTTATATTTACCATATAAAGCATTATTATTACTCCAAGTGCGTATCTTTTACTTGTATAATGAACATGTGAACATTGACGATCAGAAAATAGGTGTAAACAGCAAATATCCATTCAAAAACTGTTTATTTGTGATGGGGGAGGGTAGAGACATGTGACAGAACGGGCGACATAGAGGTCTCCAAGGTCTCACGAGACACTAGACAGGAACGGGTCCCTCCCCCGCATATCATGCTGCCCAAGAGCGGCCATCTGCGGGTCCCTCAATGTAAACGTAAACGAAGAAATGGAGGGAGGGAGGGAGGGAGAGTGATAACTCGACATATTAATGGCAGGAAAAAGAAATAAGGGGAAATAAAGACGGAAAAATTAGAATAATCGAGATGTAAAGTGGAGGGAGAAAGGGGAGCAGGAGAGGGGGGAGGAAGACACATGTTAAGGAAAGGCAGGAGCTAAAGGTAAACAGGCATACCACCTAATAACATGTTGCTTCCATTTCACCAATACTAGTTTTGTTTTATGGGCTGTCTTCCAGAAGGCCTATTGCATTTGCCTAGCAGACACTTCCTAAAGGCCTATCACTTTTGCCGGTATAAGGCGAATATAAAAGTACATACAGTTGATCATTTAATGCAAAGTCTGTCACAGCTCTCAAATCTAAAGTAACAATGTGTACCTGATAAACATGTTAATAAATGTTGAGGTTAATAGGCGAGCCCACACGTAGCATATGTCCATTCTATTTTTGTTCGATCCGTTTGATTGATGGCTAGATGTGGGTCTGAGCTACTGGCTCGGTAGTGTAGTGGAGAACGTCTCGGCCTCCCACCTCGGGTGACCTGAGTTCAATGCCACGCTCGGGCATGAAGGTTTTTCACATACACTGGTAGCCGGCACCATTTCCCTTGAGCAAGGAAATGGGTAATAGTGTGTGGTAATAAACTTTGGTCGAGTGCTATTGAATCTCGGAGCGAGGGCTAGAGAGAAATGGAGCTATATAAGTAACCAGAACATTATTATTATTATTATTATTATTATTAGCGGACACTCAAAAAATCTTGCTAGGGTCCATTAATCTCATTCAAAATCCTTACTGTGTCTACCTGTTGATCTTGGATGACGTCTTTAAACAATGAGATCAACAATAATCTGTGCCACATTTTAAGCCTCTTATCACATAGCTATCACAAGATCCGCATGTGTGGGATCGCCTATTCACTATACATGAGGGGCACTAACAAATTTATCTTCTTCGATAAGCACTAACTTCTCCGACTATCATACATATATATTACATGCACGACAGTATATTACATGCACGACAGTATATTACATGCACGACAGTATATTACATGCACGACAGTATATTACATGCACGACAGTATATTACATGCACGACAGTATATTACATGCACGACAGTATATTACATGCACGACAGTATATTACATGCACGACAGTATATTACATGCACGACAGTATATTACATGCACGACAGTATATTACATGCACGACAGTATATTACATGCACGACAGTATATTACATGCACGACAGTATATTACATGCACGACAGTATATTACATGCACGACAGTATATTACATGCACGACAGTATATTACATGCACGACAGTATATTACATGCACGACAGTATATTACATGCATGACAGTATATTACATGCACGACAGTATATTCCAAAATATACAGTACATAATGGACATAGATGAGCATGACAAAGAAGCAATTCATAAACAAGCATGAAAAGCACTCAACATTCGTAATAAACCAACAACGGATCCCTCTCCACTCAAACATTAACCCCATTTTCTTCATGTATACCTTACCTGATATTGTAGCATATCTACAGCTGTGCATGCCACAAATTAAGGGTTAATATACCTTACTGAATTCCACAGCTTATCTATTATCTTGCAATGCAACACATTCACTTCATTATGTTAAGAATACGACAGTTTGGAATGTTAATGAGTTCCAGTAAGTTCCAATTCTGTTAACTAAGGCCCCTCCATAAACCACGTAAGAAAGTATGTTTGTTACGTCAGTCTATCTGAGGGCGAGGCACACCAACACTTGCACACAATTTAAGGCCAACAATAATTTTCTAGCAACATTGGTGTTACTTCCCCATTGGTAATGGCAACTATTATAATGGTAAATCATTTTACTTGGAAGAATTCCCATGAAACTTTAATTCAGAACAAACCTGGCTAAAGTTGCCTAAAAATGCCTGGGAAATGGTGAGATTCCTCTATTAAACCGGTATCACACAAGATCTTTTACCTTCAACTGCTATCGTCAACACAGATCTGGGAGCTTAATAAGGTAAATTCTTTAAATAACTACGACACATAAATTAACCTATCGTCAGTCTAATTCCCCATACTAATGCTAAAGGTTAAAGAAATGTTTCCCCAAAAAATAGTGACCCTCGTAACTTGAGAAAAAAGGGTTTGGTGTGATACTCCCTTTAGGGTATTCCCAGGTTAGACTAGACTGTGTTAGAATGGATGATGACCGTGTGTGGTTATGTCGGAGGTTGGACTAGACACCTGCTCCACCTTCCTCTCACTTTCTACCAAGATTATCCAAAAGTCTCTGCCCTACACTGCCAATAATGTGTGTGCAAAACAGAACACATTTACTGTAACAAAACTGGTACGCATTTCAAGAGCATTCATTTGAACACAACGTAAACAGACCGACTATTTTGGCATTTACTGCAATATCACAATCATAAATTGTGTTACAAAACCCTGAACAACTTTTCGCATTATTACTCAAAATGACGATTACATACTTAATATGCGTACCAGTTTTGTTAGTCTTATGAGTAATATATTACACATGCGACTTATGCAGTGTATTCTCTATTTACGTAAGTGTGAGGTTAATTTGAATAAGTTTTACTTGGTTATAGATCCAATAAGATATTTTAACTCGAAATTTGGATACCGGTATCATAGTCCCAGTTGTATATTACACATTAAGGTCGGTAAGTTATACTCTTAGAATGGGCTTATGTCTACCAATATTACTTTACTTTATATGGAAAACTATTATGGACACAACAATAACCTTTCTTCATATCTTCTATAAACCCATAATAGTAATACAGTGTAGTCTTCACTTGGGAAGATAAACTGGTTATAGGTTTGCCCAGGGTCAACCGCAAGAATGATAGAACAACATGTTTACAAATTGATACAGTGATTGGTCTGGGCAGAGTCAACCAACAACTTATTATTATAGTTGTACGCCGATAGACACTAAGCGATGCATCAATATTTATGAAACCAATACATAGTTGAATTGCGTATGTTATATAACCCTGATTATGTTTGATAAATCGCATATCGGGGCGAGAGAGAGAGAGAGAGAGAGAGAGAGAGAGAGAGAGAGAGAGAGAGAGAGAGAGAGAGAGACAGAGAGAGAAGAGAGAGAGAGAGAGAGAGGAGAGAGAGAGAGAGAGAGAGAGAGAGGAGAGAGAGAGAGAGAGAGAGAGAGAGAGAGAGAGAGAGAGAGAGAGAGAGAGAGAGAGAGAGAGAGAGAGAGAGAGAGAGAGAGAGAGGAGAGAGAGAGAGAGAGAGAGAGAGAGAGAGAGAGAGAGAGAGAGAGAGAGAGAGAGAGAGAGAGAGAGAGAGAGAGAGAGAGAGAGCGAGAGAGAGAGAGAGAGAGAGAGAGAGAGAGAGATAGAGAGAGAGAGAGAGAGAGAGAGAGAGAGAGAGAGAGAGAGAGAGAGAGAGAGAGAGAGAGAGAGAGAGAGAGAGAGAGAGAGAGAGAGAGAGAGAGAGAGAGAGAGAGACTCTTGCTGGAACTCTAAAGCCGATGTCTCAGGCGAATTTACAGTGTATGTCGGCATCCGGATTTCAGTAGCGAGTTAACATATAAATTTGAGAGGTTAGCTTAACCCCTTATACCAAACGAGGATTTGTTGTTTTCTTAATACAGTTTGTTAAGTGTTCGGGTAACCAGCAAGTAGCAAATATATTATCACAAAAATAGAGCAAGAACTTCATTCATGGTCATTTTCGGAGGATCATTCACAAGGGTGGAGGGGACTGGAGAGTCATTACAAATATATATAAAATAAATACGTTTCTATTATATTTGTTTATGTAAAATTGGTATCTGAGACATTATATTATTAAAGACAAACACAAATACGTTACATAATCTCCTCAAGACAAGTGCCATTAAGGAAGATACTAACAAGGTGCCACTACTTGGGAATATGATAAATAATGTGAGGAAGGAAAGGAATAAGTCCCGGCGGTACCGTACACTTCCCAAGTTTGGACGATTTCATACATGTGCTACTATGCTTGCACCATGAATGTCACGGTAACTTATCCGACCCAATCTTGCCTTTACCTTAACAATTAGGTTACGTAACGTTTAACAGACTATAGTCTATTCATTACGAACAGTCAACAAATTATTACCCCTAGCCTCTTGTAACTCAGAGAAGACTGGACCAAATGGGCTGTACATTTCTCAAACCCATTAATTGGTTGATTTCTCAAGTGATAACAACCATTGCGACCTTCTTCGAACGCTGTAAACCACGCAGCCGTTCAAAACCCTTTTCCTCCTTACCTCCCAATTTGCTCTCTCTCTCTCTCTCTCTCTCTCTCTCTCTCTCTCTGAGACAACTCTTTCGGCTGATCCCTATCAAAAAGCAGATCAACAAGACTATAAAATACAAGACTGAGGCTAGCGGTAATAAGCTGATCTCGGTTCCCGACGAAAACAAAACTATCAACCCGATTGTTAAATACCTGTTTGAGTTATAAGAGGTTGGGTTCGAGATTTCTACACTTGCCATAATGAATAGACAACAGGATTAGCCTATACGGCAAGTTATCGTGATTGTGGTGTAAAGAAAAGTAGCACAATATTATGTACCCGTCCAGGCAAGGGGGGGAATATGCGGCCCAGCAGGTCAAGTTAGAGGGTGCTGTGGTGAGTAGAGTGCCTTTGTTGACATTTTGCCGGGTGTAAAGTATTCACAGGGGCTAGGAGGACCACTGAGAATAATCTCAACTCTTCCCTTTCCTTCCTATAACCACAACATTCTCTTTAACCTCAGTTTCAAGGAAATTTGTATTAATTAAGTGTGCGGTTTTCGGCTTAGCTTCATATCCTAAAGTCTATTCGCTGTGAGTAGGCTAGAAATCATGACCTCTATCCTCTGTAACTCAAAAAGGGCTTGAGCAAATGGGCTGTACATTTTCACACCTATTCCCTGGCTGACTCTTTCCAAATGGTAGAAAAATTAATTCGAGTACTCTAGTCGTTTTTTTAGTTACAGAGGTTAGAGGTTGTGATTTTTCGCCTACTTACAGCGAATACACTATAGTTCTATGATCTCCTAATTATTGCTTAAAACAATTAATTAAATAAATAAATGTACGACACGGTACGGGATACACTGCAAGAAAGCCCATAATTACAGGTATGCTACGATTAAGTTTAATCTTCCTGGAACACAGAAGTGCATAACTTGCCCTTTATCTAAATATATTTGTATATAATATTTAGTATTAAATTTTCATTATGAGGCGATTAGCCAAAATTAATCGCATAATCGGCATGACTACATGTACATCACATGAACTGCATTTGTCCTCAAGACAGTGCACCATGTAGCATTACATATACCGGTACCTGTAAATAACCACAGTCCAAAAAATACCACAGTCAAACACGGTAAGGGAATATACAGTGTGTGTGTGTATATATACAGTATATGTGTGTGTATATGTATTTTCCAATGACATTTTTGACCAATGACCTCTCCTGATAGAGAGAGGTGTAAACAAAGATCCAGAGTAACCCCCTACCAGTAACCTTCTCTCTGTCACTACAGGGGGCCAACATGGTAACTTATAATTTCAATGTGGCAGGTACAAGGGTATTCTTACCATCACTTGGGTTTACAACTAAAATTATTGACTGTAGTCATAATTTATGTTATCGGCCGTATCGGCATACAATTACTATATGTTATTCAAGAGTCCTGACAATTCTATTATTTACCATTGCTACTAAAATTCATCAATATTATAAAAAAGCTGACTGGATATACTGTATATCCAAATTATCATAAAGTTTGATTATAGTGTAAAATATGATCGAAAACTACTAGGACAAAATATTAATTGTGTAAAATATATAATTTGGTAAGGTTGATAAACCTGTTAAATGGAGAAAGGTAAAAACAATACTTTTATTGGGATGACTTATGGGGAAGTCAAAAGTGTTTGTTTTAGTTATTTTTTCCAGATAATTGAGACATGACCGGTCCTGAAATGTAATCACCGAAACTAGTCCTGTTCGGTCTAGTTGACGAAATCATTGTTAAAAAAAAAAAAATCGAAAATTATAAGTCATAATATTATATCAAATATAAAAAGTTCTCGTGCAACTCCAGCATTACGAAGAAGAGCGACTGTATGACGCAAGTGGAGATTTGTAGTTATTTGTTGGGTAATTAATCTATTCATCTACTATTATTACGAAGAAGAGCGACTGTATGACACAAGTGGAGATTTGTAGTTATTTGTTGGGTAATTAATCTATTCATCTACTATTATTACGAAGAAGAGCGACTGTATGACACAAGTGGAGATTTGTAGTTATTTGTTGGGTAATTAATCTATTCATCTACTATTATTACGAAGAAGAGCGACTGTATGACACAAGTGGAGATTTGTAGTTATTTGTTGGGTAATTAATCTATTCATCTACTATTATTACGAAGAAGAGCGACTGTATGACACAAGTGGAGATTTGTAGTTATTTGTTGGGTAATTAATCTATTCATCTACTATTATTACGAAGAAGAGCGACTGTATGACACAAGTGGAGATTTGTAGTTATTTGTTGGGTAATTAATCTATTCATCTACTATTATTACGAAGAAGAGCGACTGTATGACACAAGTGGAGATTTGTAGTTACTTGTTGGGTAATTAATCTATTCATCTACTATTATTACGAAGAAGAGCGACTGTATGACACAAGTGGAGATTTGTAGTTATTTGTTGGGTAATTAATCTATTCATCTACTATTATTACGAAGAAGAGCGACTGTATGACACAAGTGGAGATTTGTAGTTATTTGTTGGGTAATTAATCTATTCATCTACTATTATTACGAAGAAGAGCGACTGTATGACACAAGTGGAGATTTGTAGTTATTTGTTGGGTAATTAATCTATTCATCTACTATTATTTGTATTATTATTATTGGTTTTAGTTTCCTCCCTAGACCTCCAGCAAGCTTTGTCAATACCCCCAAGATTCCGCTTAGAGATAAACTTGTGCATTTTTGGTAGATATATTCGGCCGGGTTCCTTCTAATTTCGCCAGGAAAAAAATAGATACCTAAATGGCACGAACAGTCTTAAATCGCCAAACTAATTGGGCGAATGTCTAAAAATCACATTATCACCAACTCACCAATTAACTTACAAATAAACCTAATTAATGAAATCAATGAAACTAATGAATACATGGGGAACTCCAATGATTCCAACCTAGAATACATGGGGAACTCCAATGATTCCAACCTAGAATACATGGGGAACTCCAATGATTCCAACCTAGAATACATGGGGAACTCCAATGATTCCAACCTAGAATACATGGGGAACTCCAATGATTCCAACCTAGAATACATGGGGAACTCCAATGATTCCAACCTAGAATACATGGGGAACTCCAATGATTCCAACCTAGAATACATGGGGAACTCCAATGATTCCAACCTAGAATACATGGGGATCACCAATGATTCCAACCTAGAATACATGGGGAACTCCAATGATTCCAACCTAGAATACATGGGGAACTCCAATGATTCCAACCTAGAATACATGGGGAACTCCAATGATTCCAACCTAGAATACATGGGGAACTCCAATGATTCCAACCTAGAATACATGGGGAACTCCAATGATTCCGAAATTCCGCGCACTAACCATCACGCTATCAAGAAAAGGTTTATGTTCAGTACAAGCTCACGATATATTATCTATCAAAACTAATGGGGCTAAACATGAGGGAAGTGGTCCAGAAACCCCCACCCCCTCCCCTCCCCCCATCATTAAAGCCCGTATCACACACGACCTCTTTCCCTCAAATATAATCAGCAATACTGTTCTGGTAACCTGTGAGGTAAACATTTAAAACAGTTCTGGCACTTATATTAATTTACCTTTAGTCTAGTTTCCGATAATACAGCAAAACATCCCATGAAACTCTGATAGAAAATTCCTAAATAATCAAAATTTGACGATAAAAGTTCTGGTGTGACACCCTTTATTGATGTGCGGGGGAGAGCACGGGTTGGTTGTGTGTCAAGTTAAAATAGATCAATTGACCTCTTTAGTTAGTGCGAGAACCAATTGGCTTTCCTTTAATTCTGGCAACCAAGACACGAGTTTTCTTCAGCTTATGAAGAGCATGTGGAACTCAAAAGGTAAGTGGAAATAATTGGCACCCTTTTGCTTTGATGATAATTCCGACATGAGGTAATGGATAAAATAATATCGAATACATCTCGTCCACAACTATAATTATAAACTAGACATATATATGCTACGAATTAATCTTGTCCACAACTACAGTATATAAACTAAATATATATTTATATATACATATATATATATATATATATATATATATATATATATATATATATATATATATATATATATATATATATATATATATATACATGTATATATATACTATATATATTATATATATATATATATATATTATATATATATATATATAATACATATATATATATTTATATATACATAATATATATAATATATATATATATATATATATATATATATATATATATATATATATATATATATATATATATTTATATATATATATACACTGTATATGCTACAAGGGAAAAACTAGTATATCATTGTATATTGAATGTAAAAGGACGTGGGCACAGGAGGGGTATATTAATGTACGTGGAATGATGGTGAAGATAATTAAACAGACAGGTTAAGCCGATTAGGTGAGCGTAACGAGATGGGTATTGTTGTTTATTGTAGGTGCATAGAACAATGACTGAGGGGAGAGAGAGAGAGAGAGAGAGAGAGAGAGAGAGGCAGAGGGAGAGGGAGAGGGAGAGGGAGAGAGAGAGAGAGAGAGAGAGAGAGAGAGAGAGAGAGGAGAGAAATATTATGTGTGCCGTTAATCAGTAAGAATGCACTTCAACCCAAGACCAATAGTACTAACTATATATATACTATTGGTGTTGCTTCAACCCACCATCGTCATAATTATAGCCTAAACCCTGGAACTATCTGCTCGCGTTATTCTGTGTCTGCCTCCTAATATTTCCGCTTAACCCTCACTGGTCTGGCGACTTGTGGGTTATTATCATAGTTTGTGGAATTATTATTGAGGGTTTTACTTGCGTTTGCCATTATCGAGAAATGTATATTAGTCTGTGCCCTTGGCTGATATAATCGCCTATATAAATGCCTTCAAACTAATAAATGGCCAACCAGAACCCCTTCAAGATAAATTTGTAAATTTTCTGATAGGAAAATATTCCGGCCGAAGGCCGATTTCTTTTAAGTTATAGGCTTGCTATCGCTCGCCCAGAAAAAAAATGACAAATGATTAGGGTGAAGCGTCTAATTATCGACAAACTACTTTAATGTGGCAAAACGTCTTAAAATTTCCAAACTAATTGAGCGAAACAGTGGAGTTCCAAAAAGACCTGCTTCGGACCAAATAGTTATATATGACTGTCTTATATATATATGGATTTATCTTCTTACCCAGTTATTGCCAACAAAAGACCTGCTTCGGACCAAATAGTTATATATGACTGTCTTATATATATGGATTTATCTTCTTACCCAGTTATTGCCAACAACCATAACCTTTACCTTACCCGTGTGAGTTGTGACTCTTCCACACATTGATAAAACAAGTGCAAATAAACATTAATAATTTAAGACACTAGCTGTTATCAAGTTCATTATCAATAATGATCACTCAGTTCCTTAGTCTTTGTTCGGCACAATATACACACATTCTCTCCAACATGGCTTATGCATACGGCCCCAAGTCCCACACACCTTAACGAACAGGATTTGACATACACATTCAGTAGCTTGTAATGGATAATTAAACCTAATTAATAAAGCATATTGATTGGATGTACAATGTAACTAGTTCACTATTTAATACATTAGGTAACATCGACTATAAACTATTTTCACTATTTGCAAGCATCTACTTACATCAGTGCAAAGACGATCAAATGTTTAGTACAATCGAGTGGAAGTATATAATACAACAGATGCCTAATGTTTAGTACAATCGAGTGGAAGTATATAATACAACAGATGCCTAATGTTTAGTACAATCGAGTGGAAGTATATAATACAACAGATGCCTAATGTTTAGTACAATCGAGTGGAAGTATATAATACAACAGATGCCTAATGTTTAGTACAATCGAGTGGAAGTATATAATACAACAGATGCCTAATGTTTAGTACAATCGAGTGGAAGTATATAATACAACAGATGCCTAATGTTTAGTACAATCGAGTGGAAGTATATAATACAACAGATGCCTAATGTTTAGTACAATCGAGTGGAAGTATATAATACAACAGATGCCTAATGTTTAGTACAATCGAGTGGAAGTATATAATACAACAGATGCCTAATGTTTAGTACAATCGAGTGGAAGTATATAATACAACAGATGCCTAATGTTTAGTACAATCGAGTGGAAGTATATAATACAACAGATGCCTAATGTTTAGTACAATCGAGTGGAAGTATATAATACAACAGATGCCTAATGTTTAGTACAATCGAGTGGAAGTATATAATACAACAGATGCCTAATGTTTAGTACACTCGAGTGGAAGTATATAATACAACAGATGCCTAATGTTTAGTACAATCGAGTGGAAGTATATAATACAACAGATGCCTAATGTTTAGTACAATCGAGTGGAAGTATATAATACAACAGATGCCTAATGTTTAGTACAATCGAGTGGAAGTATATAATACAACAGATGCCTAATGTTTAGTACAATCGAGTGGAAGTATATAATACAACAGATGCCTAATGTTTAGTACAATCGAGTGGAAGTATAATACAACAGATGCCTAATGTTTAGTACAATCGAGTGGAAGTATATAATACAACAGATGCCTAATGTTTAGTACAATCGAGTGGAAGTATATAATACAACAGATGCCTAATGTTTAGTACAATCGAGTGGAAGTATATAATACAACAGATGCCTAATGTTTAGTACAATCGAGTGGAAGTATAAAACAACAGATGCCTAATGTTTAGTACAATCGAGTGGAAGTATATAATACAACAGATGCCTAATGTTTAGTACAATCGAGTGGAAGTATATAATACAACAGATGCCTAATGTTTAGTAACAATCGAGTGGAAGTATATAATACAACAGATGCCTAATGTTTAGTACAATCGAGTGGAAGTATATAATACAACAGATGCCTAATGTTTAGTACAATCGAGTGGAAGTATATAATACAACAGATGCCTAATGTTTAGTACAATCGAGTGGAAGTATATAATACAACAGATGCCTAATGTTTAGTACAATCGAGTGGAAGTATATAATACAACAGATGCCTAATGTTTAGTACAATCGAGTGGAAGTATATATACAACAGATGCCTAATGTTTAGTACAATCGAGTGGAAGTATATAATACAACAGATGCCTAATGTTTAGTACAATCGAGTGGAAGTATCCTAATGTTTAGTACAATCGAGTGGAAGTATATAATACAACAGATGCCTAATGTTTAGTACAATCGAGTGGAAGTATATAATACAACAGATGCCTAATGTTTAGTACAATCGAGTGGAAGTATATAATACAACAGATGCCTAATGTTTAGTACAATCGAGTGGAAGTATATAATACAACAGATGCCTAATGTTTAGTACAATCGAGTGGAAGTATATAATACAACAGATGCCTAATGTTTAGTACAATCGAGTGGAAGTATATAATACAACAGATGCCTAATGTTTAGTACAATCGAGTGGAAGTATATAATACAACAGATGCCTAATGTTTAGTACAATCGAGTGGAAGTATATAATACAACAGATGCCTAATGTTTAGTACAATCGAGTGGAAGTATATAATACAACAGATGCCTAATGTTTAGTACACTCGAGTGGAAGTATATAATACAACAGATGCCTAATGTTTAGTACAATCGAGTGGAAGTATATAATACAACAGATGCCTAATGTTAGTACAATCGAGTGGAAGTATATACAACAGATGCCTAATGTTTAGTACAATCGAGTGGAAGTATATAATACAACAGATGCCTAATGTTTAGTACAATCGAGTGGAAGTATATAATACAACAGATGCCTAATGTTTAGTACACTCGAGTGGAAGTATATAATACAACAGATGCCTAATGTTTAGTACAATCGAGTGGAAGTATATAATACAACAGATGCCTAATGTTTAGTACAATCGAGTGGAAGTATATAATACAACAGATGCCTAATGTTTAGTACAATCGAGTGGAAGTATATAATACAACAGATGCCTAATGTTTAGTACAATCGAGTGGAAGTATATAATACAACAGATGCCTAATGTTTAGTACAATCGAGTGGAAGTATATAATACAACAGATGCCTAATGAGTAAAGCATCTGATATATAAAAGTAATGTGACGGGTCTAGTAACCAGGGGAGCCAGAAGTAACAAATTGTTGGTAGGATAATTGGCCTGTATCGTTATGGGTCTGCAATACGGAGGGAGGAATGGTCCTGGGTTACTCCAAGCCATGGTGGTATACAAGAATATACACTATTAACCCCTTCACCACGATGACAACTGGTTTCCTTTTATTCTGGTTCTAGACGATTTTATGTATTTAAAGAAGAACCTATGTTATTCAGAGGGTTTATTGAGATGGTATTTACCCATTTGAGTCCTAAAGGTAGACTATATTAAAGAATATCGTCTAAAGGTAATCAGAATAAAACTAAACTTAAATTTAAGTAATCATACTGAAGGGGTTAAGGAGTACCAGGAGGATGAGACAGGTATGGCGGAACATTTTGAAATGGGTGCATATTATAGTTAACAGTGGGCAATTAATACACACAATTTGAAGTAGGATATGTAAGAAATTAGATATAACTACATACTCTAGGAGGCAATACAATACTTGTTAGTTTGGAAGAGACTGGGAAGTTACAGCTTCGAGGCAAGACAAGTAGATAGCATGACTGCAGAGGAACAAGTTAGAAAATGAAAGACTGTGTGACATGAACACTTTTTCCAGCAACTATCGATCGATAACATTGTGGGATCCTTTGCACCTAATACTAAAGCAGATTACATTAGGTGGATGTATTCTTATAAGTAGTCGCAAGCCGGGGCATAGCCAGTAGAGCGTCAAATATTTTGTTTAGAAAACTTTAGTCCAGAAGCTGCCAGTGACCAAAATAGCTTAAATAAAACTGCCGGAAAAGGTGTTGATGTGACTCCCCTTCAAGAGTAGGAAGGAGTAGCGTGTAGGTCAAGTAGACTAGGTGAAGTGAAGTGAAGTGAAGTGAAGTGAAGTAGGCTAGAATGGTAGGAGAGGGGGAGGAGAGGGTAGGACTGGTAGCTGAATAATAGTGGGTAAGGTGAGTGGGACAAGTGAAAAATAGAGCGTACGGAGATGGCTATGTGGTAGGGGGAGGTGGTGTGGGAGCAGTGAGAAATATGGGAGTAGAGTGAGGGAAGCTAGCGAGCCAAGTTACCAAAAGGGAATGGGGTGAACAAAATTAAAGGGACGGGTGAGAAGTTTGTGATATGGCGGGAAGTGGGGAGATGGAACAGGTAAGGTATAAGAGGTAACATGATAAGTGTATCTGTGTGTGTGTGTGTGGGGGGGGGGGGGGGGCCCCCCCTGTCAGACCCCCGTCTGACAGGTGAGCATTAGGGGGTTGATTTCGGAAATACTGGTTCTAATGAAGATGGCGAGTTGAAAACTATGGGTAACGGCGAGGAATAGAGGCACGGTGAAAAATGGGATAGGTAGGAATACAGGGTGACGTGGTAAGGTGGGAGACAGGTAGGTGACGGATAGGAAATGAGGTGAAGGAATCAGGCAAACGGATAGCTGTACGATGAGATGTGGTAAAGGAAGGGAACAGCACAGGTGAGCACTACTGTGAGTAGTGGGGAGAACGAACAGGTGAGGTGAGGGAGCAGGCGAGGAATAAGGGTGAGGTGAGAAGACTGAACATGTGAGGAGTAAGGAGAGGGGAGGTATAGTTAAAGTTAATTAGTGCAGACCAAAATGGTGTGACTGAGGCAGGCAGAGATAAAGCCAACTCTTACTCCTTCCTCTCGAGGCTGCGGCCAGAGGGGGCGAGGCGTGAGGATATGTGGGGCGAGGGCCGGGGGGAATGGTGAGGAGGAGGTCGACCTCGTCGTGGTTGTGGTGGTTGTTGTTGGTGTTGTTGAAGGTGTTGTTGAAGGCGTTGATGAGGTAGTTGTGGTTGTTGTTGTTGCAGGCGAGTACGCTGCACTTCACCATGTTTTCTCTCACTCATCGTCTTCAAACTCTCACCCTTAACCCATTTAAGACATCGAATTTACTGGTTTTCTTCACTTCTTATGTGTATGTGGTTAGGGTCACATTTTGTATCGGTCAAAACACAGTACATACACACACAAACACACCTGGCAGAGAAGGATGTAGTGAGGGTAATGCCAGCACAGTTGAGTCCAGTAGATTCCAGTCCAGTATTTCCTTAGCCTGGAATGATGAGTGTCTTCTAAGGCAGTGTCACATGGGTATTTTTACGGCGTTTTTCTACCCTGCTACCGATTTTGGCTTTCAGTTTTTACCACATTTTCGCTTCAATTACCTGATTAAAGAACGAGCGTCATCAACCTAAGGCACCCGCATGAATCAATTAACCTATCTTTTTTTTAACCAATTTTGGCGTTCAGTTTTCACCAAATTTTCGCTGATTTCGCCTCAATTACCCGATTTAAGACCGATCGTCGTCAACCCAAGGTGTTACAGTGAATCAACTTAATCATCTACTGTGATTGATCACGGGGTATTTTTATCAAAAAAACTACAAACCAATATCGGAAATGTATTAGTGAATACGGCGTTAAACTGTCCGTGTGAGATATAGTTTAGTGATTGGTGGCGCCAGTGATCTAGCCTACCGCTGCAACAACACCGACCAACAGCACGCCAGCCAGCCAGCCACTACCACCAGTACCACCGTTCATTGATTTTCCTGTACGATGTGTTGGGGCTCCAGTCTCGCTGCCAAACAGACCCGAGCTGCGCAAGGTTTTATAGACACGTCGCCGATATGCTATACCATACGGTTTGCTGCTGCGCCATTATCATTACTAATGTGCCCATAATAATATAATATTTATTAGTATGATTAATATGTCTCTGAAACCTCGATGCTGTTTCTCCATACCCCATTCACATATTTAATCACGCGTGTTCATGCTTCATATACAGTATAATCCACCTGTATCCCATAACTCATTTTCACTTGAAATGACTTTTATGAAGGCATTGGTTCGGTGTATCTTGCATATGATGCATGGATATACAGTATAGTTAAGATTACTGAAGCAGCAGCAGCAGCAGCAGCAGCTAGCTTCCTTCACCAGACACACTACCACACTGAGGCCAGGGAATTGATCACTATAGCCTACACCCCTCACTCAGACCACCGACCACTACCTCAACAATGTCACGCTCATCATCACTGCTATTATTACACTTTCAACCAACTATATTACCATCATCAACAGTCTTATTATTACATGTTATCTCAATATTACCATCATCAACAGTCTTATTATTACATGTTATCTCAATCATTACAAATTCATCATCTGGGTTACTGTTACATATTACTTTAAGGGAGCCCACCTCACTTTTTTTCTCTTTCTCTCCCTCTCTCTTTGGCTTATATCCATTCGGCCCCATTCAGCCTACTGTTTTGAGACGTTTATCCCCATCCAGGTGTCAATATTTTCCTGGCGAGCGGAAGCGAGCCAGCATATATATATGTTTGTTTTGACAGCAAGCTAAATTTGTAAATTTTTCGATAGAAAAATGTCTCCGGCGAAGCCGGTTTCTCCATACAATACTGGCTCGCTATCGCTCGCCAGGAAGAAATCGACACCTGGATGGGGATAAACGTCTCAAAACAGTTGGCTGAATGGGGCCGAATGGATAGAAGCCAGGGAAAGAGAAAAAGGAGAGAAAGATAAAAACAAAAGCTGGTGACCCCTCTTAGACAGTATTCCATGTTCATCACCAGTGCTAGTTTTATTTTACCTCAGTTATTCCACATTTGCAGTTCATAATGTTGACATTATTTTACCTCAGTTATTCCACATTTGCAGTCCATAATGTTGACATTATTTTCGCACAAATATATCACACTTATTATTACAGTAAACCTTTAACTCAAATACATCACACTTATTATTACAGTAAACCTTTAACTCAAATATATCACACTTATTATTACAGTAAACCTTTAACTCAAATATATCACACTTATTATTACAGTAAACCTTTAACTCAAATACATCACACTTATTATTACAGTAAACCTTTAACTCAAATATATCACACTTATTATTACAGTAAACCTTTAACTCAAATATATCACACTTATTATTACAGTAAACCTTTAACTCAAATATATCACACTTATTATTACAGTAAACCTTTAACTCAAATACATCACACTTATTATTACAGTAAACCTTTAACTCAAATATATCACACTTATTATTACAGTAAACCTTTAACTCAAATACATCACACTTATTATTACAGTAAACCTTTAACTCAAATATATCACACTTATTATTACAGTAAACCTTTAACTCAAATATATCACACTTATTATTACAGTAAACCTTTAACTCAAATCACACTTATTATTACAGTAAACCTTTAACTCAAATATATCACACTTATTATTACAGTAAACCTTTAACTCAAATACACCGCGCTCATTAATCTCAATCACCAATCAGTAGATTTTCCATCAAATATACAATTCTTAAAAAAAAATAAAAATAAAAAAATATAAAAAATAAAGTTATTATAATTTCGTGCAGGTATATCACACTCATCATCTATGATATTATCCAGTATTTCGTGCAGGTATATCACACTCATCATCTATGATATTATCCAGTATTTCGTGCAGGTATATCACACTCATCATCTATGATATTATCCAGTATTTCGTGCAGGTATATCACACTCAACATCTATGATATTATCCAGTATTTCGTGCAGGTATATCACACTCATCATCTATGATATTATCCAGTATTTCGTGCAGGTATATCACACTCATCATCTATGATATTATCCAGTATTTTGGCTACAATATGCCACTTTCCTGAATTATACTACAGTACATTTAATCACATGTTTGCTCAAGTATACCACTCTCGTCATCAATACATTATACTATTCTTAGATTATCACTCAACGATTTACGACATACTGATCAACGAAGCTATTATTACTTTTTTCGCTCAAGTATACCAGGCTGCTTGAAAAGTAGACAGAATGGATAAAAACACCATCTGATTCTGCTATTTTTAGATTATCGTTCAAATATTGCACTAGTATCATACATATCATTATTATAAAGTGTTGATTCCACCGCGCTATATCATAACTATTATTACATTTACCCTTCAATGACGACGCTCATCATTCCTGATAGCGTAATGCAAAAATGCGCGGAATTTCGGTATGAATATCCTAGGTTCGAGTCCTTGGAGTACCACATGTATTTGTTGATTTCATCATTAATTGAGTTTAGAAGTAAAGTTGGTTGGTGAAAAAATATGAATTAATACATATTCGTTCAATTACATAACGTCTATCATCACACTATCACTTTGTTTTAAAATTATCAGTAAATATGCATAATTAAATTGTCAGCATAATTTTCGTTCTTTTTGCATTCAAAATAAACGTAACTAATTTTGAAGGATAATTTCATGTGCCGATAACGTTAATGGTAAAATGTGTAATCCATAAATACATATGTCCAATAATTTACTGAAATACATATAAAACTGAACAGAGCACTGTATAGCATAACGCCTATTTTATTCGACGTTAATTAAATTTTCAATTAATTTCGCAATGCAGGCATAGTCTAAAAGGAATACGGATTAAGGGATTACTCCAAAATTTAAATTAAGAAAGGTGGGCTGGACACAAATTGCACTGTTAAAAATTATGAAATAGGCCAAATGCATTGCGAGCAAACACACACACGCAACACAAGCACATACAAACACACGCGTAAGTTTTAAAAATGTGTGTATTCTGACAATTTGCCCAGTATCCAACCATCTTATCGTGTATCACACTCACACACATGTAAGCGCACGCGCCACAGTCATGATTGAGAAACTTGGGAATTCTGATAATCTGGCCAGTATCCAATCATCACATCACTCATCATCACACACAACGACCCAAACCTATTCCGATAATCTGGCCAGTATCCAATCATCACATCAGTCATCATCACACACAACGACCCAAACCTATTTCCCGACACCTGCAATGACTACAATTCTGCGAGACTCTCTATAATCAACATGGGTAAAGTATAATATGAGGAAGACCTTAACCATCTATTATAACAAGGCGAGTGACTGTCCCTCACCAAACCCCACAGTCAATGATGCGTCCGCTCTCCCTTCATTATAGCATAGGCTTAGCCCGCACCATTACGTCCAGGTACGCTTCACACACACACACACACACACACACACACACACACAAACACACACACACACTCTAGTCAGTAAATGTGTGAGCGATTGTCCCTCACACCTCGACCACAGTCAATGACACGGCCCCTGTTAATTCGTAACATACAGTATATCACAGGTTTAGCTCGCAGCATTAGGCCAGTGCACGCTTCACACATCACTCAACAACCACACACACAACATCAACCTAACTCATATCTTGACATCAATGACTGAACATTTGCAGTCAATAACGCTTCATAACCAACATCATTAACGTACCAATAGCCTACAAAGGAGTGGTATTCCAGCATGGTTTTTTTTCAGCATCTCTGGTCTGGAAGCATCGGAATTAAGTTTGTCTTTAGTTTTAGTAATTTATAAAGTAAACTTAAGTTTTGTTGCCGACACCAATGGAAATATAGATCCTTGAAGTATTGTGAGGATAAAGATGGTGATCAAAAATTGCCGGAAGAATCGCTGGTGTGGCTCAGATTTCCATGATGCGTCAACTATGCCTTCATTATATTATAGGTTTACCCACCATCATTAGGCCCAGGCACGTTTCCTACACACACACACACACTATACTCTCTCTCTCTCTCTCTCATACACAAACACAAGATACCACTGTACATTGACACAACACACACAGAACATTACACTCTACTCTCTCATACAGACGGAGCTAACATTAACAATATCAGCATATTGTACAGTACGAGATCTGTCCCTTACACCATAAGCAGGCAAGGATGCGCCAGATATGCCTATATTTTATCATAGGTTTATCCCACATCATTAGGCTTGCGCACGTTTGCTACACACCACCACCACCACCACCACCAGCCAGGAGCATATTCCCCGAGATTAGATGGGCTCAAATTCTCGCACCACTTTTTTTAAAACCAGGACGAACACTAACTTATCCAAGTCTTAAGTAAAGGAAACCAATCAAAGCCTAACCTTCATGGTTGCGTTTCAAGGGACCCAGATGACAGCCTGTGGCGCTTTTTTATTTACAAATAAAAGTCAACATGACTCAACTCTGTGCTAACAACAAACTTTCGTCTTTCTGTAAAGCACGTTCACATATCTACCACAGAAGGAAAGGCAAACATCTTGCCAAAAGTGAGAGAATTACATCACTAGAAGCTTTCCTATGCTTCCAGTGATAACAAGAAATTTCCACCCACTACCAATGATGACAGCAGCATGAAAAGGCTTCCAGGAATTATGGCAGAATGTTCCCGTATGGGATAAGGTTGAGTGGATGAATGTCCTTCACGACAAAAACAATGGTTCTTGTATAATAATTGCAATGCCGGGTGATTAATTAATTTTGTCTCCTGAAAACATCTGGTCCTAGCCGGGGATTGAACCCATGTCTCTGTTTCATGGATTTTTAGGCATTACACAACATTCTTCTTTGACAAGGCTAGTCCCATAACGTCAACACCTTCAGACAACACTTTCAAGGTTCACCATGAATGATGGGTGCACCACATCTAGCTTCTACCTGATCACATCCCACCGCTGCACCAATGTAATGCCGGGTGGTTAAGGATTTTTGTCCCCTGAACACATTTGGCCCTAGCCGGGGATTGAACCCAGGTCTCTGGCGTACCAAACTTGCACTCTACCAACTGAACCCTGCTCGGACATACAAAAGGGGAGCTAGACCTGCCTAGGCCTATTGTCTAGGATTCCCTGCCAACGTAAACTAACTCGTAATAGCTCTATGGTTCAGGGATTTTTTGGCGTAATAAAACAAATATTTATAACAATAATAATGATAATAATAATAATAATAATAATAATAATAATAATAATAATAATAATAATAATAATAATAATAATAATAATAATAATAATTATTATTATTATAATTATAAAACCTGAGAGTCATGAAAGAAATACTAGGAAGAGCAGTGGATGTTGGTGTATCGCTGAAAAGGGAGGGAAATGAGTGGAAGCTGCCTATGCTGCTGTTTGCGGATGACAGTTCTATCTATCTATCTATCTATTGCCTGACGCCGTGATCCCCGAAGGGCTGGCCACGAACGAACCGCCCCCATGCACCTCTGTCCCCAGTCAGTCGACACCCCTCCCCCCAACCAGCACCGCCTTCGTTCATGTACATCCTCACTCCATCCTTCCACCTCTCATTCGGTCTAGTTCTCCCTCTCTGTCCCTCCACCTCACTCTCGTACACCCTCTTAGTCATTCTCTCGCTTTCCATACGTTCCATATGGCCGAACCATCTCAAGTTGTTCCTTTTCACACTTTCCAGCACATCTACCTCCACACCACACCTCCTTCTTACTTCCTCATTAGTCTTTCTATCCCTCCATGTAACTCCGCACACACTCCTTAAGTAATTCATTTCCACTGCTCTCACTCTTGGTCTGAGTCTCTCAACCAACGTCCATGCTTCGCTTCCGTAAGTCAGTGTCGGGATTACCACACTGTCATGCAAGGACTTCTTCACTTCCATACTGACCACCCTATTTCTTGTTACTGCTTTTAGCGTTCCTACAACCCTCCTCCCCTGTTGTACCCTCTCCCGCACTTCTTCATCCATAGTCCCATCTTTACTCAACACACTGCCCAGATATTTAAAAGAGTTGACGATCTCCATAGCCTGACCGTTCAGCTTCACCTCACACTCTGTGACTTCCCCCCTTTCGAAGACCATAACCTTGCTCTTCCCCGCATTTACCTTCAAATTTCGTTTTTTGCACACTGTTCCAAACTCATTTACCAGACCCTGCAACTCCCATTCATTATCACTCATCAGAACTGTATCATCTGCAAACAGCACTATAGGTAGCTTCCACTCAATTCCCTCCCTTTTCAGCGATACACCAACATCCACTGCTCTTGATAGTATTTATTTCATGACTCCATCCATATATACAGTAAACAACCACGGGGACATCACACACCCCTGTTTCAAACCAACATTCAGGTCAAAGAACTCGCTCTGCTCACTCTCCATACATACTGCCGCCTTTGCACCCTCATACATGCTCTTCACTGCTTTCAGCAACTTGCCCTCTACTCCGTATATTCTAAGTACTTTCCACAAACCTTCTCTATCCACTCTGCCATAGGCCTTCTCCAAGTCCATAAAGGCAACATACACCTTTTGTTTCTTCTCCAGATATTTCTCCACAACACAATTCAGGGTAAAAATCTGATCTACACATCCTCTTTCCTTCCTAAAACCTCCCTGCTCGTCGCCTATCCATTTCTCCGTTCTCACTCTCACTCTCACAATCACTACCCTACTGTATACCTTCCCTACTACGCTTAGAAGACATATTCCTCGGTGGTTACCACACACTCCTCTTTCCCCTTTGCCCTTATATAGGGGGACTATTATGCCAGTCTTCCAGTCATCGGGTGCACTCCCTTTTTCCCATGCTAGTTTGCACATTTTCCATACCCATTCTATCATTATCTCACCACCATACCTCAACATTTTCCCACACACTCCATCTGTTCCTGGTGCTTTCCCCAACTTCACTCTTTTCATGGCTTCCCACACTTCTGACCTCCTGATCCCCACCTCCTCCTTCACTACTTCTCTTCTTCTCCCTCCCATACCATATCCAGCTATGTTTGCTGGCTCTTCATTCCTTACATTTAGCAACTCATTGAAGTACTCCCTCCATCTTTCGACTCACTCTTGCTTCTCGGCTAGCATTCTCCCATTCTTATCTTTCACACCCTTACTGTTTCCCTTGCTACCTTCCCTAACTTTCTTGACTTCTTTCCAGAACAGTTTCTTACTCTCCCTCCATTTTACACTCAGATTCCTTCCAAATTCCTCATCTACTCTTCTCTTACTTTCCTTCACCACCCTCTTACTCTCCACGTACCTCGCTCGTTTCTGTCTCTCGGAATCTTCATTCCCTCTACTACCCAACCACTCTCTATATGCTTTCTTCTTGTCTTCCACAGCTATTCTTACCTCTTCTGTCCACCATGCTGTACCTTTCACTCCCCTCCCTCTTCTCCTCACTCCACACACCTCCTCACATGCTGCACAGATCTCATCCTTAAACACCTTGCTCATCTCCTCCACTTCCTCCATAACTTCCAGGTCGAACCCACCTAGTTGTCTTTCCACTGCTCTCCTGTACTCCTCCCTGACTTCCTCCTCCTGCAACCTCTCCACCCTCCTCACCATCCATTCCACCCTCCTCTCGCCTCCCTCCCGCTCTCCTCACCCACTTCTTTTGTATCCTAACCTTAGCTACCACTACATAATGATCAGACAGACCCCCTCCAATACCCCTATAAACCCTAGCATCCATCACAGATTTCTTCATTCGTTCATCCACACATACATAATCAATCAATGACTTTCGTTCCACCACTGTCTTATCCTTCATCGTCAACATCCGTTTCCACGTGTAGGCCTACCTGTGGATCATTCTGTGTCGGAAGAAGGTGTTGGCTATCCACAGCCTCCTCCCCACACATACGTCCACAAGTGCACTACCATTCCCATTCACCTCTGATGGTACCCCCCACCCTCCCACCACTCCCTCAACTTTCCTATCACCCACCTTACCATTCATATCCCCAATCAGAAATATTCTTTCGTTCTTGTCAAACTTGTCCAGGCACGCCTCCACATTCATCCAGAACTCCTCTTTCTTTCTTTCAAGTATATCCTTTGTCGGGGCATACATGCATACAATCACCAACGTTTGTATTCCTACTTTCATTCTCACCCACACAATCCTTGAACCCACAGACCCATACTCTCTTACACATTCCTTCCATTTGCTACTTACAAACAAACATGCACCTTCTCTCGCTGTTCCTTCACTCACTCCAGCACACACACCCATTCCACACTCCCACTCTCTCACATCTGAACCTTTCCATTTGGTCTCTGTCATTCCACATACATCCAGCCTGGCATTCACTAACACTTCCAGAACCTCTCTCTCTTTTGTGCCATCATTCATGCCACTAACATTCCACGTAGCCATTCTCAGAATGTCCGAAGGAATGTCCTTAGTCGGTCGTGGTTCGTCAACGTAGGTTCCGTCCGCATCCGAGGCTGTTCGTTCGTTTTTCTTTGCTTAGATATTTTTTCCGGGTGGGGGTCGCAAGCCCACCGACCCAACCTCTTTAGTCACCTCTTACGACATGCAGAAGGCACGTGGGGCATATTCTATTCCTTAACCCCCAGGGGGTTAGTTCTGATGAGCGATAATGAATGGGAGTTGCAGGGTCTGGTAAATGAGTTTGGAACAGTGTGCGAAAAACGGAATTTGAAGGTAAATGTGGGGAAAAGCAAGGTTATGGTCTTCGAAAGGGGTGAAGTCACAGAGTGTGAGGTAAAGTTGAACGGTCAGGCTATGGAGATCGTCAGCTCTTTTAAGTATCTGGGCAGTGAGTTGAGTAAAGATGGGACTGTGGATGAAGAAGTGCGGGAGAGGGTGCAACATGGGAAGAGGGTTGTAGGAACGTTGAAAGCAGTAACAAGATATAGAGTGGTCAGTATGGAAGTGAAGAAGTCCTTGCATGACAGTGTGGTAATCCCGACACTAACTTACGGAAGCGAAACATGGACGTTCGTGGAGAGACTCAGACCAAGAGTGAGAGCGGTGGAAATGAGTTACTTGAGAAGTGCGTGCAGAGTTATATGGAGGGATAGACAGACGAATGAGGAAGTAAGAAGGAGGTGTGGTGTGGAGGTAGATGTGCTGGAAAGTGTGAAAAGGAACAACTTGAGATGGTTCGGCCATATGGAACGTATGGGGAGCGAGAGAATGACTAAGAGGGTGTACGAGAGCGAGGTGGAAGAACAGAGAGGGAGAGGTAGACCGAAGGAGAGGTGGAAGGATGGAGTGAGGAAGTATATGAATGAGGGCGGTGCTGGTTGGGAGGAGGGGCGTCGACTGACTGGGGACAGAGGTGCATGGGGGCGGTTCGTTCGTGGCCACCCCTTCGGGGATCATGGCGTCAGGGAATAGATAGATAGATAGATAAAACCTAAGTTGGGCCATGTTTACTTTTATCTTGGGTTGAAAATGGGCATTTGGTTAATAATATTATGTTAGGGGTCTGATGGCTTATCATCCATATGCAATGCAATGAAGTATAAAATATCCTAGTACGAATATGTCTTAAGATAGTGTACACACACACACACACACACACACACACACACACACACACACACACACACACACACACACATACACTCACACACACACTGCAGACATGACATTTTAAACCATCGAATAAGGAAATAAACTTTCGAGTTCAGTAGTAATAAACAAACAAAACATAATATTGGTGCTTAACCTGTTGACATATTGACTGTTACGTTACTTTCCCTGCAGGAGGCAAAGAGGAGGAGGAGGAGGAGGAGGAGGAGGAGGAGGAGGAGGAGGAGGAGGAGGGCCAATACTTTAA
This sequence comes from Paralithodes platypus, assembly GCA_032716605.1. Lineage (NCBI taxonomy): Eukaryota > Metazoa > Arthropoda > Malacostraca > Decapoda > Lithodidae > Paralithodes > Paralithodes platypus. Next base: position 56,209,877 of record CM064486.1, on the reverse strand, counting down.
ATTATTCAGAGGGTGGGAAGGTACCTTACCTTTGATACCTTTTGATGTGTTCGCCGCTCTTCTAGCTGCACCAAGGAGCGCGACGCCCCTCGTTATGGGTGGTGATTTGGTGCAGTAGACTGTTTGAAGCGACAGCTCGCTCCCTTGCGAGGATGGGCTCGTCTGGCACTTTTTGCAGTTCGACATCTAGGGCTCTCTTGAAGTTGTCTAACGAGATGTCCCTCATGTCTCTTACTCGCCGTGGGAGTTTGTTGAAGAGACGTGGGCCTCTGTGTGATAACCAGCCCTCTCGCAGGGAGCCCATAGCACCCCTGTTATTCATCCGGGGGATTTCGCATTCCCAGCCTCTCCTATCACTGAATTTCATGACTAACGGAGCAGGTTTGGTCCTAAACCCTCTGCCATTTTCCACGTGTATTATTAGGTAATGTTCTCTTCTACGTTCCAGTGAGTACAGATTCAGTGCTCTTAAACGCTCCCAATAGTGTAGATGTTTTATCGAACTTATATGCGAAGTGAAATTTCTTTGTACACTCTCTACGTCATTTATTTCACCTGCTTTGTATGGGGATGTTAATACGCTACAGTATTCAAGCCGCGGTAGCACTAGAGATTTGAAGAGCGTTATCATAGGCAATTCACCGCGTGTTTTAAAAGTACGCAGAATCCAACCCGTTAGACGTTTCGCAGCCGCCACTTTGACCTGGTTATGTACTTTGAAACCCATATTTTCAGACATTAATACCCAAAGGTCTTTCACACTGTCTTTCCGTTCTATTATGTGGTTAGATTCTGTTAAGTAATTTGTAATTTCTTTAACACCATTATTATCTCCGTACCGTATTAATTGGAATTTTTCCTCATTGAATTGCATGTTGTTTTCCCTGGTCCACTGGAACACTACATTCATGTCTTCCTGCAGTCGGCCCGTGTCCTCTTGTGTGTTTACTATCTTGCTTAATTTTGTGTCATCAGCAAAAGACGACACTGTACTGTGTCTGGTGTTGGTATCTATGTCGCAAATTAGTATGAGGAACAGAAGGGGCGCTAGCACTGTTCCTTGGGGCACTGAGCCCCAATCGGACGGTAAGAGCCGTCTATAGTATGGTTTAACGCAATTTCTGCACAGTAGTTACCACCTTATTGTACAGTATTTCTTGTTGTGTAACTACAATACCTAAGGCAAACACGATGTCGCCAGAGCTTCTTTTCTGATATCAATACACCATTATAATTGTTGCGTAGGAAGGATCAATTAAAGTAAAACAAATCGTGATCCTTTTGTTCTCAACATTTCAAAAAGTCCTCCTTTGGCTAAGTAAAATGTTCTAGTGTTAGCCAGAATTAAATAAAATGGCTCCTAGACGATTTCACTTGGAAAATTGCCAAGCCTTTCATACAAATATGATCTGTCGTATTTCATTATCCTTTACTATGGGCTAGTTAGGTGTGTGTGTGTGTGTGTGTGTGTGTGTGTGTGTGTGTGTGTGTGTGTGTGTTTGTTTGTTTTAGCTAACAAAAGACGATTTTAACAGAACTTAGGAAGGACATATAACAATGAATGAGGTAAAATCTATCTCTTGACTTGATCTTTTAACGCCCACAAATGAATTCTAACCTGAATAAAATCGTCCACTAATAGCCATAATAATATGAAAGCATGCATCAAGATATGCAGAAAAGGATAACCATTTTCACTATTATGATGTTTATAGTCTGGCTTACATAAGACGATTTAACTCGTCTTTGGTATGCCCTGTAGGAGCAGATGGGGTAATAACGATCTAAATTAACCTTCCGAGTCTCACAAATCCCTTATAAGCTGAATAAAACTGCTAAATAATAGCTAACATTAAATGACTGAATACGTGATGCGATATGCAAAGGGTTAACAATAGCTCCGGGAACGTGAAGGTGTGGTCAAAACAGATCAAGGTTGTTGGAAATATAATTATGGTTGTGCATGAGAAACAAGAACATTAAATTGGCACATCAAATTCAAATCCTAAAGGGAGTATCACAGGAAAGTTTTTCCCCTTTCAGCAACTTTAATCTGTCAATTTCTGAAATACACTTTTATATTAATTCTCATCTGAAATATACTACTTCCAATCTAATTTCAAATAACAGTGTCAACTAGTCTAAAATTGCCGCCAGAAAAAGTTGTGAATAATATAGTTGACGTTAATATAAAATATATATTAATATAATTAATATAATATATATAATAAATATAATATTAATATAGTTAATATCAAAATCTTGATAATATCCCCTTTTGACAAACACAAGTTGCCAACACAATAGAGTTAGCATGGACCAAGCTTTTAAGGAATCACTGGATGACAGACATAACACAGCTCCAAGTATGCAACACGGTGCATTAAAAACACTAGGACAAACCTAACTATAACGCCCCCCAGCACCGGCACCGATGATTCAACATAACACGCGGAATACACACAGATTTACTACACAGATTACGGATTACAAACTGGCTGGAGTAAAGCTAAAAATAAACCATGCCCAACTTATTATACGTTATACATGTGCACACTAAAATAACTTCAACTGCAATATAAATTATAAGACAAATTGCATTCACACACAAAACAACTCCAACTGTGGTGATCATCACATTGTTTAGCTGATGTAGCAGACTAAAGCAATGCATATTTGTCATATTGTTCCTGTTATGTTAATTACAGATTATTTTTTTACAAAAAAATACTTGTTTTTAGAGAAAATGCGAGCATATACTTTCTTATTTTCTTTTCATATTAAACAAGCGTTGCAAAGCACCAAAGGCCTCCGTCGAATGCGGATAATCACTAAGCCCTTACCCCCCGCCCCCCTTGATCCAATCCAACAAGCAGAACAACAACAACAACAAGAGTGAGACGGCAATAAGGTAGTCGTCGGTTACCAACGGAGATATTTCACCAAAATGGTTCCATATCTTTCTCCTTTCTCCTGTCTACCTTAAAACGCAAATTAAAACTACTATTCATGACACTAGAAGTATTATCTGAACCCTGACTTATGTTAAAATATTCTGCCACACGCCTGTCTTCGTGTTATCTTAGTCTGTACCTTAACAGCTGACTTATAGCCTATTTCATCAATTAGCCTAATTCCAACAATCAATTAAATGACCAAAGAATATAGAATAGCAGCCTGATATCCTGATATTCGGCAGTCTCAACATTTGATATCCTGATATTCGGCAGTCTCAACATTTCGCATTTGAAACTCTACTAGAAGGTACATTTTCGAAAGTTATTGCAGTTTATACTACTATATAAATATTACAACTTTTATATACGGTATTCATTAGGAATGCAAATGCATGATAGATAACATAAGCCGAAATTGTGTTATCGCAATCGAAAACTCGTCGATACAGAGTATTTCACAAACTAATTTTGAAATAATTATTTTCATTGATTTCATTAATTAGGATTATTTGTAAGTTTATTGGTGGGTTGGTTAATAAATATGACTTTACTGTAGTAAATTATCATATGCAGGAATACTCAGATAACCGTATATCGCTGTACGACCACGATAATACTGGTAAACTTTTGATTAAGGCTGCTTGGTTAAGAAACAATATTTTTGCACTGTTCATAGCTCTTGTCACCGTATTCGTTTGTTGACAACACAGAGGTTTCGTACCTCTGTATATAGACACAACTTAATTATTCTTTTACATAAATCATACATTGATTGTGAGAATTGTCATAGGATGAGTAGCGAAAGGCACGTTAATTAACACATTATCAAAGAAATTGGCTTACAGTTAGAGTTGTCAAACGAGCAGTGACAAAATGGCCTTTAACCCTTAACTGGCGGCGCCCGGCTATAGCAGGGCGCCAATTTGCAGCAAGTTAGAAGCATTATTATGGCTTTTAAAGGGTTAAAATAGAGTGCAAATGGCCGGGAGTGCAGCGGGCCACACGTCCGACTCCCAGGGCCTACCGCCGCCCACTGACTCACCCTCCCTGTGTTCTCGAGAGGCCGGCAGTGTAGCCAGTAGTGAGCGTAGCTGGAAAAAATATACCGCTATACGCTAAACTCCCATGTTACTGGTACCACTGTATGAGAACCACGAGTGCTACGTAGCTCATTCTGGTCTCATTTTGAAGCTTTTAGCGCCTAGATTTTTGCTGAATACATTTCTTTTCATGCAGATACTTGATTTATCATTCAGGAGGGCCTGAATATGCCCAAATAAGCCCAAAACCCCCCGCTAGACAAGGGTTAAAGCGTAATCTCCAAAATGTCTTAGTTTGTATCTTTTTACTTAGTACCCCCACGGGATCCAGATGGCGTTAGGTGTAATTGGTATATGGCTAATTCACGAAGCTTATTATTCGTATTCACACTTCTAATATGGGGAGCTTCATTATCATCTGCAATTATGTTATATTATGTTTAACCTTAGGGTTTACATTGTTATTCGAAGCACGCATAATAATTGTGAACGCAATAACGAGACCATACAATATAAACATAACTTTTAAATGTCTTGCTTTTACAATTCACTACTACTTACCAGTTTCCTCTAGTTAACAATATAAGAGTATATAGCATATAAAGCGTTCATGGGTAGAACAATAAACTATGACGTCAGGGTGTGTATGGACGGAAATTAATGAAGGCAAGGCGTGAGGGGGAATAATATATAATACTGGCTTCAAATATTTCTGACCATTTTGGGTGATGAGGAAAATTTATATAAGATGCTGATAATAATTATATGACAACTAAGAGCAATCTGGAGAGTGACAATGCGCTTGAGAAAAGACCAATACAAAAAACAGGGTGGAGAAAACTGAATGGGATAAATAGGAAAAATTATAATAGAAAGGGTAAAGACAAAGTAATAATATTAAAATAGAAGATAAGTAAAGTACGGAAAAGACTATGAAAGGGTAGAAACATTGCCAAATGGAGTAAAATATGAAAAGTACTGTAATGCCCTCGAAAATATCCCGCAACCCCAATAATGTACTACCCGAGTTGACGTCAGGTATAGTGTAAAATAGTCGTTGATGGGAAGTCCAATAAACTCATCAAGTGAAACGCCACGAGACTATCACCTGGTTCTTACAAATCGGACTAAGGTTACTATACTTTTGTATGTCCGTGGTAGTACAGTGGGTTAGCGCGCGGGCCTGGTTGACCTATGGGGGTCATGGTCACTAGCCAGGGTTCGAACCCCACCCAAGGCATCTCAAAACCTGTGTTAGACTTGGCGTATAACACGGACCGTGCAAAAATAACCGTCCTCTTAACGCACCTGGGAAAAGCCGTTTCCCTCGTTGCCCCACAGGTTACCCCTGAACTCACCTGGGATCAATTTAGACCCATTGTAATCGATGCCCTTGAGCCATCACTAGGTATTTTCGTCGCCTTTGCAAAAATCAAAGACATAAAGTTCGAAGGCGATCTAGACGCCACCATTGCCTCCATTCGTCAGCAAGTAAGAGCTGCATTCCCTGCTCTTCCCGTAGAGCAACAAAACCAAATTATCTTTGTATACCTCGTGCAAGTGTTACCCTTTTCCATCCTACAACACTTCACTGTGCATGACCCCGTTGATTTCTCTAAAGATCTAATCACCATAAGAAAGTTTTTAGCGATCCAACCCAAAACCAACACCCTAGCGATCATCAAAAATTCCCCCACTCAGAAATCAGCTGCACATTTTTCACGCCCACCCAGAAAGAATCAGAATAAAGCTCATCCTCCCTCTCCTCCACCACTGTACATGACGTCAGTCACTCCGCGATGCCACTCCACCACCCCCCTCACATTTTTCCCCACATAAAAGAACACGCTTGCATCCCACCGCTGCCACCAATGAAATGCTGGGTGTGAAGGGAATTTTTCTGTCCTGACAACTTCCCAGGCCCACTTAGGGTCAACCTTTCCTGGTGCCTGGCGCGGGGCTCGAACCTCTGAAGGGAGTTTAACCCTCCTAAAAACCCACAGGTTTTGAGATGCCTTGGGTGGGGTTCGAACCCTGGTTAGTGACCATGACTCCCATAGGTCAACCAGGCCCGCGCGCTAACCCACTGTACTACCACGGACGTACAAAATATAGTAACCTTAGTCAGATTTGTAAGAACCAGGTGATAGACTCGTGGTGTTTCACGTGATGAGTTTATTGGACTTCCCATCAACGACTATATTACACTATACCTGACGTCAACTCGGGTAGTACATTATTGGGGTTGCGGGATATTTTCGAGGGCATTACAAAATGCTGGGTGTGAAGGCAAATTTTCTGTCCTGAAAACTCCCCAGGCCCACTTAGGGTCAACCTTTCCTGGTGCCTGGCGCGGGGCTCGAACCTCTGAAGGGAGTTTAACCCTCCTAAAAACCCACAGGTTTTGAGATGCCTTGGGTGGGGTTCGAACCCTGGTTAGTAACCATATCCTCCATAGGTCAACCAGGCCCGCGCGCTAACCCACTGTACTACCACGGACGTACAAAAGTATAGTAACCTTAGTCCGATTTGTAAGAACCAGGTGATAGTCTCGTGGTGTTTCACGTGATGAGTTTATTGGACTTCCCATCAACGATTATTTAACACTATACCTGACGTCAACTCGGGTAGTACATTATTGGGGTTGCGGGATATTTTCGAGGGCATTACATTACATCCTTCTTTAACTAGGCTAGTCCCTAGCCTTTTTAAGGTCGTAAGGTATTGTAGCTGTATCACCTCAGCAATCTCAATATTGTTAGGGTCCGCGTGATGGGTGCTCTATGTAGCTACCAGATCACGTTCTGTGACTGCCACCAATGAAATGCTGGGTGTGAAGGGAATTTTTCTGTCCTGACAACTCCTCAGGCCCACTTAGGGTCAACCTTTCCTGGTGCCTGGTGCAGGGCTCGAACCTCTGAAGGGAGTTTAACCCTCCTAAAAACCCACAGGTTTTGAGATGCCTTGGGTGAGGTTCGAACCCTGGTTAGTGACCATGACTCCCATAGGTCAACCAGGCCCGCGCGCTAACCCACTGTACTACCACGGACGTACAAAATATAGTAACCTTAGTCCGATTTGTAAGAACCAGGTGATAGTCTCGTGGTGTTTCACGTGATGAGTTTATTGGACTTCCCATCAACGACTATTTTACACTATACCTGACGTCAACTCGGGTAGTACATTATTGGGGTTGCGGGATATTTTCGAGGGCATTACAAAATGCTGGGTGTGAAGGCAAATTTTCTGTCCTGAAAACTCCCCAGGCCCACTTAGGGTCAACCTTTCCTGGTGCCTGGCGTGGGGCTCGAACCTCTGAAGGGAGTTTAACCCTCCTAAAAACCCACAGGTTTTGAGAGGCCCTGGGTGGGGTTCGAACCCTGGTTAGTGACCATGGCCCCCATAGGTCAACCAGGCCCGCGTGCTAACCCACTGTACTACCACAGACGTACAAAAGTATAGTAACCTTAGTCCGATTTGTAAGAACCAGGTGATAGTCTCGTGGTGTTTCACGTGATGAGTTTATTGGACTTCCCATCAACGACTATTTTACACTATACCTGACGTCAACTCGGGTAGTACAGTATTGGGGTTGCGGGATATTTTCGAGGGCATTACAAGTACATTCTACAGAAAAGAGTACCAGACCAGATGGCTGGAGTAAAGGAGGAAAGAAGAGTAATTGGACAGAGGAAGAACAAGAAAGAGTAACACACTGTTATATACTATATATTTATTAGTGGCCCCTCCATCATTGACGAACATGCCTATTACATAAGGCATCCTCTTCAAACACTAATCCGCCGTAGTTTGAATCTACCGCGCAGAGCATTTAAAAACTGAGGAGCCTTCATCATGAGCGCACGCGACCTCACTCATGGCTTCAGTCATTATGAATTGGGTTCTCACTACGAAAAAACTTCGTAAAAAATAAAACAAAAAAATAAGAATAACTATCCAATAAGCTTTCCATCATATCGTGGATGTACTTGTGTGGATTTCTGACCAGACGCTGATCCAGGCGTCATTCCTCCTTCTTTGCTCTGCGCTCAGCCTGCCCGGACGTTCCTTTCAGGCTCCGCTGGTTCCGCATTCGTGGCGTCCCTAGTGAGTTTTTTCTCATTTGTTTACTCTGGGATGTATCGAGTAAGGTTAGGATAGGCGTAGCAGGAGTGTCCTGGGCTGGTTGCCCGCAGTGCAATGTATTTTGGGTCGTATGTATGGGGCATCTATTTCGGATGTACCCTCGTGGTCCTGTTGTGGACACGTGAACTTTTCACAGTTTGGTTTAGTTGGTGATGCAGGCGGCTTTCATTACGCCGTAATTATTGCTGCCTTTTATCCTTCTGATGAGGTAAGCTGTATGTTTGCTGACGTTCCCAGCGTATTTTTCTTCACTTAGTGAAGTTTTTTCTGGGTCCGTGTCAGGCTTCCCGGGGTTGGGAAGTTATCGCTTCGGTGGTGTGTTGGCGGTGGTTCCTGTTGTGATATTCCAGTGTGTGTTTATATTTCAACTATTTCTTGCCGTCTACCTAGGCCTAGCCAGCCGCTCGTAGCTTTGCCACATGTCTAGTGTTATTATTTATTTTATAAATATGCCCTACTGTGTCATGTGTATCCGGGTTTTAGTTGTGTATTGGCTAATTCCTCGGACTATATTTGTTTCCTGGTTTAGTTGTGTATTGGCTAATTCCACGGATTTTGTTGTGACCTTGGTTAGTCGTGCGTGTCTCTCCTCGTGTCGTATTGTTCAGATGGTGTCTGTTCAGGGTGGGGTTTGCCTTCCGGCGGGTTTTTCTCGGTTTCACCGTGAAAAAACCTGACCGATGAGCAGTGTTAGGCCACACGTGGTTGTTAACACTGGCTGGTTCCCCGGCGGGGGAGGTGTCTGTGGCTCTCCAGGACTGCGTATCTGTGGGTGCCTGGTTTCAGGCCTCCTTTATTTCCCGGCGGGATGGCTGTACCCATCCTTACATATATATTTAGTTATATATAAAGAAACGATGTTCGTGAGAACACTTGTTTTTTTTATAGGTTTTTCTACCTGGTTTACGACAAACCATGGGGAAAACCTAGCTGTTGTTTAGGCGTTCCTCCCCGGCGATCTTTTACAAAGTAGTGGGGTCAGGAACTTGTGGGGTTAACTTTTAGACTTCTCACCCGGCGGGTGCACCTTAGCAGGGTGGGATAAAACGACTTAGGTCTCTTATAGTTAACCAATCCATGTGAGTGATACTCTGTGTATCGCCGCCTTTACTCTTACGGCATTTGAAGGATCAGTGAGGTTTAACCAAATCGATTTCCACACCCGGCGGGTGTCCCTAAGTATAGGAACTAAGGAATTTATAAACAAATTCAATTTCGATTAACCTTAATTGGGTGATACTTTCAGTATCGCCGCCTTCTATTTTTACGACGATCGTTTGGGACAATTCGTTAAAAAATCAGATCTCGTATTTTCCTGCCCTGGGCTATTCTACTAAAATATTTCAAGGGCCGGCGTCTTTATGAGGGGGGGCTTTGTTACAAAATTGAATCTTGAGACAGTCACCACCTCCTACAGACTATAAGTGCCATACTGGACCATTATATCAGAGGGTATTCTTCATGTTCTTAGCTAAGAAGACTTGTTTAGCCTCTTTATACCCAGCCGCGTGGCGAGATGTGTTAGCTGTGTCTTTGCATCCCGTTACCCGGCGGGTTATTAACACTTGTATGCGAACACTTGGGTTAACCTTATGAGCATTAATTCCTGGAAATTTTCTTTATTTTTCCAGAGCTGAGCTCCGGCGGACCAATACAGACCCGGCGGTAGTTCCTCTCACCAGTCTCTGTCATGGCTAATGTCACCCCAGTTTTGCCCTGTGCATTACCCCTACTTGCGCGGGTATCCCCATTTTTGCACATACCCTTTGCATAAGGTGTGTTAGATGTCTAGACCGTTCAAGGGGTCTCTGGGTTACAAGTAATTGTTCTTTTTGCTCCCAATTAACCAATAAAGTCCTGTGTGACAATGACAAGACCGCGGCGGTAGCGTTGAGAGAGGTCAGACAACAAATGTCGGCCTACACTACCATTGTCGCACATAAGTCACTTCAATGTGACAACGTCCCACTTTGGGATAAGTTGCTGTCAGAGCACCCTCCCCCTAAACGTACCTCTAGAGTAAGGGGTTTTAAGCCGACAGAGACTAGCCAGGATTCTGTATCGTCTGTGGAGACGTTAAAACGCCCGAGAGAGCCTACTCCCCCGGCAGCCACCTCCTCGTCGCAGGCGAGATCGAGGTCAAGGTCTCCCCTCAGACAACGGTCTTCAAGTCGGGCCTCTTCCCCGGCTAGTAAGAAGTGCAAGACTGAAGCTTCCCCCAGGGACCATGGTGGTGATCCGTCCAAACCTAGGTCCAGTTCGCGGTCACACCGTAGCCATAAATCCTCCAAAAAGGATTCCCATAAGAAGTCCTCTCGACATTCTTCTAAGTCTAGTGCATCTCATCGTACCTCTACACCTGACAATGTTTCTGTTACAGCCTCAGAGTATAGTGAAGCGCCTGTCCCTAAACAAGATTTACCTATTGATATTTTAACCCTAGAAATGGAGAGTTCAGGATATTCAATAATTGAGAATGTTTCAGACTCTCAAGAGAGCGTAGGCCAGAGCCTCGGTGTTTGGCGTTTTGCTCAGCCAGGGTCTGTCCATCCACGTCCGACTCATACGAGTCACACAGTAGCCGATGTCCACAGGGACGCGGCGGCCCCATCCTCTATCCCTGATTTATCTTGGAAACAACGTGCCCCTGCCTCGGCGGGGTCTTCTCAGGAGGATCGGGAGGGACAAGATGAAGTGTCATTAATTTCAGATAGGGAAGGACAAGGGTCAGGCTCAGGCCTGGACGCCGCCCATGATAATACTAATTCACCTGAAAGTTCTGCACCTAACCAGTTTGTTACAGCACAAGAAATTGATGGGTTACTTACTCATGCTCTATCAAAATTCTTTAATCAACAACGAGAAAACCCCACAATGGACTTGGGGGCTCCCTTGACAGGTTCTGCGGTACGGCCTCTGATAACGTCAATCGATTTATCTAAGATTCCTAACCCTCCTACTTTGTCACCGGCAGGGAGCTCTAAGCCAGCTACGGCGGCATTCACTACGTCAAATGTCAGGGTCATTACGGATGTTAATCCACCCCCTCTAGACAAAGCGCCTCTTAGAAAGGTAGCTATGCCCCTGCTTTATGGGCCAGACGAGTCATGGGTCCCTTTGAACCCCACTAAGCCAGAGCTTGCCCAGCCTACCTTGTCAGGGGAACTCCCGGTACCAAGTGAGTGGTTTATCCAGGGAAATAAGTCTAAGAAATTAAGGGCATTGGATGCCTTGGGTAATGTTTTGGATGTAAATATCAAGGCTATACCTAGTTATTATTATCAGGATTATTTTGTTTATGCATCTAAGCCTGCTTTACCCCCTGCCTCAGCTTCAAAACTTTTTTCAGACTGGTCTAAGCTGGATGGGTTTAATGATATTAAGGCTCTGTTGGCTATTACTCCTGAACTAGATTTACAGACCGTCACAGACGAGACAGCTAATCCAGTGTTGAAGGTGGGACAGTTAGGACCAGGACCTTGGGTGGATTGGGAGGTAGAGGCTCAGAACTTTGCAACCACTTTCACTTCTAAAATCTTCCCACCAGATCCCTCAGGATACACATTCATGGTTCTCAATGCCGGTAGGTTCTGCCGGCGGAGTTCCGTCAGCTTTATTTTCCTTTTTAGCTGCCCCTAAGATTAATCTTTGTGAACTAAAGGAACCATTCATTACCCCTACCCCTTCTCACCTAGACAGAGAATTTAGGCTTAGGGGGAAAAGCTTTCCGCCTGTTTTCACAGTACATAGTTTCTCAACAGGTGGCTAAGTCTTTACTCAGGTCTACTCAGGCAATCGCAGACGCGGATGCTCGAAGATCAGTTGAATTATCCCGGCGTCTGATTCTTCAGTCGTCAATTCAATCCTTAGGTGACATACGCACAGCCTTACTTGAGGCGGTGCGAGCACGACAGGATCTTAGAATGTCATTAGTTCGCAAGCTGCCTGATCGCATTGCTAACCAGGTGTTTATGTCCCCAGTACTTACACCTTCTTTAATGTCCCCTGATGTATGGCGAACAGTGTTTAACATGGCACAGGCCGTGAAGCACAGTCCCGCACAGGCTAAGAAACCCGCATTTAACTTCCCCAAACCTAAGCCTCCTACTAAAGCTCAGCCAGGGGGTTCTAAGCCGTTTCTTCCGCCTAAGTCCTCCCAATCCCCCCTGGGTCAGTTCAGGCATAGACAGAGAGGGTTTTCAGGACAGAGGGGACGCGGCCAGTATAAGCCGGGTCAGGGCCAGTCTTCGGCCCACACCAGCCAGCCGGCGAAGCGGCCAACACCACCAAAACCACCATCGAAAAACTAAAGTCTTTCTCACTCCCAGTGCCTACCTTAGAGCCGGAGGAACCGAGGGAAGTACAGCCGGCGAACCCTTGTCTGCTAACTGGGTCGTTCCGAACGTGTCACCAAGCATGGCCGTTAAAAACATGGGCACGGATGGTGGCACGCAAAGGCATCACTTGGCAGTGGCTCCGGCGACCTCGCTTACGTCAGCCGACAACGGCAAATTGTGTTTCATTAGAGGTGGAGCTGCTGGTCCAGGAGATGATTGCCAAGAATGTCATCATACCGGTACCCCCAGATTACCCTGTATTCACGTCAAAACTGTTTTTGGTTCCCAAACGTGACAGTGTTCAGATGAGGCCGGTCGTAGACCTGTCGTATCTGAATCTTCACATTTACAACGAGTCTTTCAGAATGTTAACAGTTCATCAAATCAGGCTAACACTTCCGCCGGGTGGCTGGATGTGTTCCCTAGACCTGACAGACGCCTATTGGCACGTGTCGGTCAACAAAAGATTTCAAAGGTTTCTGGCCTTGAGGATCAGGCACCAAAATTTTGTTTTTCAAGGATGCCGTTCGGTTTGAACCTAGCACCTCGATTATTCACAAAATTAGGCCGGCAAGCCCTGATGCCATTGTTAAACAGGGAATCAGAGTGTTGTGGTATCTAGACGACTGGCTGGTGGTGGCAGAGACACAACAATTATGCATAAAACATGTCAATATCATTTTAAATCATGTCAAAACTCTAGGCTTCAAGGTAAATCTGGTAAAGTCAAACCTTGTTCCCTCAAGAGTAATTCAGTGGATAGGGCTGGTCTGGGACACCGCCGCTCTCACTCTGAGTCAGAGTGTGGACAATCGCAACAGGTTTCGCAGGAAACTGTTCAGGTTTCTTCACAGTCTGACTACGACACGAAGAGTCTGGGAGTCTCTGGTCGGCTCTCTCAACTGGATTCAGCTAACTGTCAAGTTGGGCCGTTGAAAGTAAAACGATTAATATTGGAGGGCAACAAATATTTCCCACTCTTACCGGCGGGAAAATTATGGCCCATACCAAAATTAATCCACACCTTACTAGCGGTCTGGGCGAAGAGGGAAACATTGCACTCAATCATGTCATGGACCTCTCCTCCTCCAACGGTATGGGTAGACACGGATGCGTCAGGCACCATAGGGTGGGGATTTCAGTCAAATCAGGGGCACCAGGGTCAGGGACTTTGGTCCCACTTAGAAATCGCTCACATAAATGTCAAAGAGTTACTAGTCCCATTGTATTTCCTTCAGGCTCACGGCTCGGCGTTACGGGGCAAGTCAGTGGCCTTCAGAATGGACAATCTGAATGCAGTTCACTGTATTCAGAAACAAGGGTCAACGAGGTCAAGGAAGTTGCTACTCGTGTCGGAAGAGATTTTTGTCCTAGCCACCAGTCTAGATATTTATCTTCACGCATCTTATCTCCCAGGCGTAGCGAACGTCTGGGCAGACGCTCTGTCCCGGAGACAGAGCACGACAGTAGAATGGGAGCTCAAGCAACCCATTTTCGACCTAATGATTGCGGAGCTCTCCCATCCACAAGTGGATCTTTTTGCGTCCGAGGAGACTCACAAGCTCCCTCTATACCTCACCCGCCGGACGATAACGCCGGCAGGGGGGCCAGACGCCCTAGTGACAGACTGGAACAGATGGAGCTCCATCTATCTGTTTCCACCGCCAGATGCGTCACTAATGTGCCACGTAGTGAACAAACTACGAGTTTATCGAGGCTTAGTCTCGCTAATCGCGCCCCTGTGGCCGGCGCAGGTGTGGTGCCAGCAGTTAATAATGTGGTGCCCGGACCCGGTATCGCTCCCGGTCAGGTACTTCCACTTAGACACGATTGGCAACCTAGAGACCTCGCTGACTTTTGCATTATGGACATTCAGGAGGCCAAGTGGCTAGCACCATACGGTAGGGATGTGACCAATAAATTGCTCAATCAATATACTCAGTCTACTAAGCGACAATATCAATCTCATTGGAAAGCTTTTACTTCTTGGATTGTTAGAACGGAACAAACTGTACCCTCAGTGGCATTGGTTTTTAATTACTTGAACTATCTGTTTGAGCAGAAACGTTTATCTGTGGTTACTCTGAAGAATCACTTAACTGCGATTAGAGTGCCCTTTTTCGACCTTACAGGTCTATCCATACCGGTGGCGGAGGAAACAGGATTTATGAGAGCGTGTTTTAAACTCCGCCCACCTCCCCGTCAGCTCATGCCTACTTGGTCTCTGGACAAAGCTTTGTCTTTACTTCATTCTCGTCTGTATCAAAATACTGCAGACTTTGCTTTAATCTTAAAGAAGGCAGTTTTCCTTTTGGCTTTGGCCACCGGAAACAGAGTGTCTGAGCTGGCGGCGATGAGCAACACACCTAATTGTCTTAGGTTTGGTAGACTTAATGATTCCATTTCCATTGCACCCTCCCCGGCGTTTGTAGCCAAGAATGAGCATAGTGCACACGTGTTTTCTGAATTCACGGTGCCGGCGTTAAAAAGCGGAAAGGTGCATCATAATTTATGTCCAGTGCAAGCTCTAACCAAATATATTTAAGAATAGCTCCTCATAACCCCCAAGGTGCTTTATGGGTAGCGAGTACGGGTAAACGCTTACTTAAACGGCGATTAGCCTCTCTTCTGGTAGAAGTCATTAAAGAGAGTAATCCCGGCGTTGTGGGTAGGGCCCACGATTTACGCAAGTGGGCGGCCTCTTTACGTTTCCTGAAAAACTTTTCAGTTGAAGATATTGCGTCCACACAGTTGTGGGCGTCTAATCATACGTTTCTCTCTAGATACTTGTCAGTTGCTCTAGACAAACCTTCCTTACCATGTATAGCTTTAAGGCAGAGGGTCTAGGTGGCCCTGCAGTCACTTATGTTTATTTTCAAGGAAAGGGGGGGGGGGGGGGGGTGCAGTCAGTTGACATAGGACACCCTAGACCCCGCCGGAGTATGAGAACTGTGATACAATTTAAGGTGGAAATGTGATATGAAAATTTCTCTGAGAGAATTTGTGCTAGTACAAAGTTTAGTACAAAACAACAGTGTTGTTATAGTAGTTTTAGCTGCGAAAGCAATGTAACATTAGTTCAATGGAGTTCATTAACAATTGATCTCCACATGTATTTTGGGGTTTATGATGTGCACATATAAACTTATAACTTATATTTGTCACCACTCGTTGAGTGGGGTGCCTTTTGTAGCAACTACAGATCTGTGTTCAGAATCTTCAGGGTTACCTATTTTTGTCAGGCAGGCTTCTTTGAAGCACGCACCTGCCTGAACCCCCTTTTTCTTGTATATTTCCGGCCTACGCCGTATTAAATACATTTTTCAAAAGTAAGAATACTATGTGGTTGTTTTTATTATCTGCTTTTCTAGAGTTATGATATGATTACGAATGTCCCCCTCCAGTCTTAGATATCAGGCATGTTCGTCAATGATGGAGGGGCCACTAATAAATTATAGGTTTGACTCCTGTAAGGAGATTAGGAAAACCTAATATTTAGTAGTGGCCCCGTAATCATTGACGACTGGGGCCCTCCCGACCGTCCCCTTCCCATTCGTTGATGTATTAAGGATTTTGGTTTACTTGATATGTCAGTGAAGGAGGAATGACGCCTGGATCAGCGTCTGGTCAGAAATCCACACAAGTACATCCACGATATGATGGAAAGCTTATTGGATAGTTATTCTTATTTTCTTTTTGTTTTTATTTTTTACGAAGTTTTTTCGTAGTGAGAACCCAATTCATAATGACTGAAGCCATGAGTGAGGTCGCGTGCGCTCATGATGAAGGCTCCTCAGTTTTTAAATGCTCTGCGCGGTAGATTCAAACTACGGCGGATTAGTGTTTGAAGAGGATGCCTTATGTAATAGGCATGTTCGTCAATGATTACGGGGCCACTACTAAATATTAGGTTTTCCTAATCTCCTTACAGGAGTCAAACCTATAATGTTACTATACTGGCACAGTATATCTCAATATTAAGGCCGGATGAATCCACTACATCCAGTTTTAGACAATCTCGCGGTGCAAGAGCCACCACAGTTGGTAATGGAAATACGACAGGTTCACTTTGTTCATTTTGGCTCTGCGAACAACTTTGGTCTTAGTATTCAATGTTGTGGAAAGAGCCGTTTATGAGGAGTAGTGCATCAAAGGTTCCAGATGACAACATTCAATTTAGCAAAACACAGCCCTCTTTCCAGTGGGATCGGGAACTACCATGCAAAATCGATGGAAAAGGTCAAACATTATTTTGTCTGAGGTAATAGACATCAGGGTAGAATCTGAACAGGAAAAAGGTAATCTGGTGAGATCCAGGGGTGACCAGACAACTCTACCAGAAGACCATTTCAATCAATAGCTCTCAACCAGTGCCAAATTCACCAATACAGTTAGAGTATGTATGTATGTATGTACTCAGGCACAGACCCCATAGCTGGAGGTGGCTGACTAGAGACAGAGCCCGAACAGAAACAGCATTTAAAGTTCCAATATGTAGGGTTCGGGACCACTTTCGCATTCCCTCGCCCCTTTCTCAGTCTCGTCTAGGTGAATTTTACAAGAGGAGGAGGATTCCTAGGCCCCTGCCCCCGAAGTAGGAAAAGAGACAGAAACAGCTAAGGTTGGGTAGAGGATGCCAAACCTCACCCTGGACAGGACCAGCCCTCACAGTTTTAGGGTACATTAGGTTATCCAAGGTTAGGTTAGGACTACAAGCTGGCACTGGTTTACTTGGCCCTGGTTGAGATCTACTCGTTGAGTTAACCGGGAACCAGTTAGAGGGTGTATAGGATTATGTAGCGACGAGTGTTACGTCTATTGGGCAGGTGTCTAAACAGTAGGCTAATGATCGTGAAAAAAGAGGTGTGAATGAGTCATTGATGAGCGTTCCAGCACCACCACGCCTACCATAGATTACAATACCGGTCTGTCATCAGTCCTCTTCTGTTAGACGCCTAATAATAATAAAGAGAGTTGTGTACAGTTTGTAACCTAAATATGCATCCCAGGTTCTTTGTGGGAATGTCTACATTTACGGTATAACATTGTAAAATAATGTTACAATATTGCTTATCAGAACAAGAAATGATAACAAAAAACAAGTAGTATAGATACATTAAATACAGATAATTATACAAGTTGTCTCGAGTATGAGTTGACATGTATCCTGTACAAGTCCCTAGCAATCCGAAAATAATCGTCAAATACTTCCAGCTAACTATTCGGACACAGGAACGTTACATATGGCATGGGAATACATCTACATTCTAACTTATATGTGTACGTCGCGATTATTGTTAGTGTTTTGTTTACCGAGTTAGGCAGGCATTTCAGTTACGTTGTAGAGTTGCTATAATTAATGTATACTGTATATAGCAGCTAAAACACAAACATCATTATGATCTTACTCGTAATACGAGGTCGTAGCTCCTGGTCTTTATGTAGGTCTACATTATGCAGTGCCACGCGACAAGACGAATGGCACTGTTGATCATGGAACTGTCAGAGCCTCATCTTAGCAAGGGTATCGTATTCTTCATCAAAATTCTATTATACAAGTTTATGTATATATATATATTTTGTCTTTATTATATATTGATTTATATATTCATTTTTTAGTAAACCCAATTTCCAGACTTAATGAATGTACCTTTTCCTTTCACTTCAGTATGGAAGTGGAAAAATGACAGTACTAAGATATTTTTTCAGTTAACACCATGATCTCAATAAACATTAAAGTCGTAAAGTTACATAAAACGTCCCGAACTATCATTGCAGCAGTTTATTAAGATCTTCCCTCCCACATGACTATAGTATAACAATTCCAAAGAGAGTCAGTTAACAAGACACAAAGATATGTTGACACCATTATCACGAAACAAATGGGATTTCAGATACTACCAAAGCTTCTCACACCACTATGAACACTAAATCCCAACACTGTAACAATAACATCCGTCTACTGAAAAAGCCAGTGGGATTCAAAATACATTAAAGATACCCCCACCACATATCACTGTGAAAGCTTAGTACTCCACACAACACTATAAACAGACTATGACAACCCTGCCTCAACTAGAGCTTCTGTATACTGGCAGCGCAAGAAGGAGAGCACCCCGCTCTTCTCAGCACTTGTCTTAAGAGGCCTCGATGTGGCTTCCTCGCGACGCTGGTTGGGTTTTCCCGACTCAATCATCGATTGGTGGAGAGCAGCCAGGCGCCCACACCCAACACACATGATGTACTCACTCATATCCATAGGTTACCAACACACACCGACAAACAATGCATCAACAATTAAGTAAAAAGCTATGCCACCGTACACGAACGAAACTACCATAGAAGTATCTCAAGGAATACCGAGTTTTTATCATTTGCCTCAACCTTATTTGACTACTAAGAGATATGTCACAGGAATCCTAGTTATCGGTTTCATAACATAAATTATAATACAAACTAATAACAACTACAAATCCATAAACGATACCCACATCATACACCTAGAGGAAAAGCAACTTAATACAATCCCATTAGTAAATAAGTTATTAGATTAGTATTTTGCGATGCAAAATACTAACTGAAGAAAAAGTATTGCAAACAATATCCAGCTATCTCTCCTTAACATAGATGCCATTCATTCTCCCCATGACACAAGCATGAAGGTGAAGCGGAACACTGAATGAGGGGGCTGGAGCAAGTGTTAACAAAACACTTCAATGTTTATCTTATTCCGGCACACATTAGACGATTTTCTTCAGCTTTAAAATATATAGAGGAAACAAATGGGGTAAATCGAATCTTTAATAAGTATTTGACTTTTATGGGCAATTCCTAACCTGAATAAAATCGTCTAATGATAGCGGACATGAAGAACGGCGTAATCTTAAATATAGGGTAATAATTATAATAATAATTGCCCTCATGGCACAAGCGTCGATGTGAGGCGGAAGAAGGACTATTGTGCGTGAGGGACCAAGTGTACACAGTGTACTGTATTATCCTTAACGGTAGGTGTGGGACTCGTCACAGTGGTCCAAGGTCGATGATACACAAACAGTTCTCGCTAATATAGACAGACACGAACGTCATTTTTCTGGCAACTGGCTTCGGCAAATCTGGCCTGGAAGCTTCAGCCATTCAGGATATATTCTTCCGTTTACTAATCTCAGCGACTCTCACTTGGAAGACGAAAAACTACCCGTGTGACCTTAACTTAGCTGAACACATTTCTGGGGTCTTTCTTGGCTAAATTTTTGCATTGGTGTTGGCATCTAAAATGAAATTACATTGTTATAAAATTTGACTGCAAGTTAATCAATCTTTAAATTAGAAGCTTCCAGACCGGAGCTGCAGAGACACAATGCTGACAAAATGCATTCTTCATTTAATTCTGGTTATAAAAATACACTATTTATTCAGATTACAAAGGGTTGTGGGATCCAATGGTGTAAAATACACTATTTATTCAGATTACAAAGGGTTGTGGGATCCAATGGTGTAAAATACACTATTTATTCAGATTACAAAGGGTTGTGGGATCCAATGGTGTAAAATACACTATTTATTCAGATTACAAAGGGTTGTGGGATCCAATGGTGTAAAATACACTATTTATTCAGATTACAAAGGGTTGTGGGATCCAATGGTGTAAAATAACTCTATTAACCCAAAACTGCTACAGATCCTTCCTAATCCTAGTCAAATCGTCTAATGCTAGCCAGAATAATATAAAGACATGCGCCATAATACTGTCAGGGTTGAGTAAAGGTAACTGTGTGCAGCCAGCCTGCCGTGTGCTATATTTGACTGTGCAGACAATTAGGATATAACGGGGAAGGAGGACATTGTAAATCACCATGACTCACAAATACCGTACCGGTACGTGTTTGGAGTTGTATCTCCACGGTACAGATTTAATATTCACTTTACTATTATTGGATGACTATAGGGACACCGCAATTCCTATTTTTTATATATAATTATATATATTAATTATGTATTTCTCGATATTTTGGATAGTCATTTGTTTAAAAATGTGACTTTAAAGTTCAGTTTACCAATTTGCATCTCGAAAACAAACGCTGTAGATTCATCAAGGTTGAACCAGATGTCATGTCCATCAGTATTTTAATAATTGCGTATTATAAGAACCTAATTTTGCATATCATCGATATATTCAGTTTAAGAAAATACAAACGTTATAAAACAGTCTAAACCCTAACAATACTTGTTCGCGTTATATACTGTATATATTCCATACACAAATTATAACAATACTTGTTCGCGTTATATACTGTATATATTCCATACACAAATTATAACAATACTTGTTCGCGTTATATACTGTATATATTCCATACACAAATTATAACAATACTTGTTCGCGTTATATACTGTATATATTCCATACACAAATTATAACAATAATACTTGTTCGCGTTATATACTGTATATATTCCATACACAAATTATAACAATACTTGTTCGCGTTATATACTGTATATATTCCATACACAAATTATAACAATACTTGTTCGCGTTATATACTGTATATATTCCATACACAAATTATAACAATACTTGTTCGCGTTATATACTGTATATATTCCATACACAAATTATAACAACTACTTGTTTCGCGTTATATACTGTATATATTCCATACACAAATTATAACAATACTTGTTCGCGTTATATACTGTATATATTCCATACACAAATTATAACAATATACTTGTTCGCGTTATATACTGTATATATTCCATACACAAATTATAACAATACTTGTTCGCGTTATATACTGTATATATTCCATACACAAATTATAACAATACTTGTTCGCGTTATATACTGTATATATTCCATACACAAATTATAACAATACTTGTTCGCGTTATATACTGTATATATTCCATACACAAATTATAACAATACTTGTTCGCGTTATATACTGTATAGATTCCATACACAAATTATAACAATACTTGTTCGCGTTATATACTGTATATATTCCATACACACAAATTAAACAATACTTGTTCGCGTTATATACTGTATATATTCCATACACAAATTATACAATACTTGTTCGCGTTATATACTGTATATATTCCATACACAAATTATAACAATACTTGTTCGCGTTATATACTGTATATATTCCATACACAAATTATAACATACTTGTTCGCGTTATATACTGTATATATTCCATACACAAATTATAACAATACTTGTTCGCGTTATATACTGTATATATTCCATACACAAATTATAACAATACTTGTTCGCGTTATATACTGTATATATTCCATACACAAATTATAACAATACTTGTTTCGCGTTATATACTGTATATATTCCATACACAAATTATAACAATACTTGTTCGCGTTATATACTGTATATATTCCATACACAAATTATAACAATACTTGTTCGCGTTATATACTGTATATATTCCATACACAAATTATAACAATACTTGTTCGCGTTATATACTGTATATATTCCATACACAAATTATAACAATACTTGTTCGCGTTATATACTGTATATATTCCATACACAATTATAAACAATACTTGTTCGCGTTATATACTGTATATATTCCATACACAAATTATAACAATACTTGTTCGCGTTATATACTGTATATATTCCATACACAAATTAACAATGAAATATTACGGTCACTTAACAAAAAACACATTAGAATACCATATTTTCTAGACCCACAAGCGCTGAGCATAAGGACGCCTTATTAAGTGATCCTCATATAATGATAAAACACTAGGTCCAGCCACAAGTGAATCAATATATAGATAGCCCAAATCATTCAGCAGGCTCTACCTTATTTTATCGGCTTACTCTTCCAGACCGTCTCAAAGGCATGTAACTTCGATACATATTTAGCAAAGGAACGCCAAGGCCACCTCGTAACAATCCCTTTAACATTAACGTTCGTCCTTCGTAGAAAAGACGCAAAGTCAAAGTATGGAACCGATTGTTGTCCTTCGTTCGTGAGAGGAGCGAGTGTTGCCGTATTTAATGAAATATTTGGTGTATATTTAACAATCATATAAGAGTGACCCAGAAAACACTCCTATTACACGCTGCACCCAAAGAAGCAAACCAACGGACAGTCAAATAGTGGTCGCCGATCACAATTGTTCCTACACACACAACAAAATGTAATCACCTGGATAAGATTAATACCTAGGTAAATGACAACCCAAAATGATACAGGTATTGCGCAAGCAGTATGATCTTGGTCAGTTATAACGTTGATGCTAGTTGTTACAAAATTAATCTAATGCAGGTAATTCCTATCCTTTTGACATCTTTCTAGACTGTCAGAAGTTATTGACTAATTACAAAATGTCAAGTAAATATTTGCAGAAGACCGTAAAAAAATAATGGACGATAAACAAAAATATGTGCTATCAGACCGTGTTCATTGGACGTAAACCATTAAGGGGAGGTTTTTAGTTGATTCCCTAGACTTCCATCAATCTTAAAATTACTCCCCCTAGACCCCCTTTAAAGATAAATTTGTACATTTTTCGGTAGAAAAATTTCCTGGCCGAAGGCCGGTTTCTCTTAAATTACAGACTCGCTATCGCTCGCCAGGAAAAAATAGACACCTAAATGGCACGAATGGTCTTAAAATTGACAGAAATGGGGCGAGGGTTCTTAAAATCGCCAAACTAATGGGGCAAGCGTCTTTAAATCTCACAAGCAATGGGGCTATACATGAGGGAGAAAGAGGTTCAGAAAAAAATCCTCCAGGTGGAAATCTCCCCGGGAAAACAAAAAACAAAACCCTGACGTGTAAGACATCTAGGCACTGGGGTGTGGTGTTTGTTTACACTCTGAGGATGAGGACATGTGGGCAGGCAGCTTTAACATACAGCCTTCCGTGGCCTCACCTTCAACATGGCCTGTTTACATTTACACTAGTGCATCAACATTTGTTTGCACTGTCAATACATTATTATGTAATTCAGCTTTAATCCACAAATATATTATACACCCATTTATAACCATCTCCGTACATGGTGTAATAAACTGTGCAAAACAAGAGCATACTCCACTAGAATATATTAATAGAGCATAAATAAACTGGACATAATATAGCAGTTGCTCTGCATTTAGTAGGCATGAAATAAACCAGTTTGTATCCTGCGAATTCATAAACAATACTATTTTCACTATCTCTTTTATTTCAATTTTGTTTATTTTAGTAAGCGTTGTTTCCACATAGCGAGTTTGATAAGTTATGTTGCCTTTATATTGTCTTTGTCCAAGTTTTGGTTTGTTTAGTTTGAAAGTTTTAAATTTTAATAATTATGACCAACGTCTAGGCATGATAATCATAAGTATCAATTAAGCAATACATGGGAGACATTTAGTGTTCGACACCCGACCAAATTGAATACAACTATACAATTTAATAAATTAGCACACTGCACTGTAACTATATGTGTTCAAATATAATACAAACTAAATACATAGGGCCTATAACCATACTAAACATGCATTTGATATGAAAGGTTTCATACAATTATGCACTGTAACGATATATATAATAATAATACTGTATGTATATTTGAAGGCTGCATGTCAGTTGTATTAAAGTTAAAAACTGTTTTCGTACAGTCGACAACAATACCTAGCCTGACTACTAAGCAAGCAGACCAACAGAGAAGAACAAGCCTGTAACATGTCATTAATACAAATGCTCTAATTACTCTTGTATAACAATATTCAATTAACTAGGAGTAAATATTCTTTTAAGTATCTGGGCAGTGTGTTGAGTAAAGATGGGACTATGGATGAAGAGGTGCGGGAGAGGGTACAACAGGGGAAGAGGGTTGTAGGAACGCTAAAAGCAGTAACAAGAAATAGGGTGGTCAGTATGGAAGTGAAGAAGTCCTTGCATGACAGTGTGGTAATCCCGACACTGACTTACGGAAGCGAAGCATGGACGTTGGTTGAGAGACTCAGACCAAGAATGAGAGCAGTGGAAATGAATTACTTAAGGAGTGCATGCGGAGTTACATGGAGGGATAGACAGACTAATGAGGAAGTAAGAAGGTGTGGTGTGGAGGTAGATGTGCTGGAAAGTGTGAAAAGGAACAACTTGAGATGGTTCGGCCATATGGAACGTATGGAAAGCGAGAGAATGACTAAGAGGGTGTACGAGAGCGAGGTGGAGGGACAGAGGGGGAGAGGTAGACCGAATATGAGGTGGAAGGATGGAGTGAGGAACTACATGAACGAAGGCGGTGCTGGTTGGGGGGAGGGGCGTTGACTGACTGGGGACAGAGGTGCATGGGGGCGGTTCGTTCGTGGCCACCCCTTCGGGGATCACGGCGTCAGGCAATAGATAGATAGATAGAAATATTTACCTCAGGGCTCAGCCCATTAATAACCTTTCATCTGGTCTTAGTCACGATTAACCCTTTTAGCCCTTTTGATCTACACTTTCACCTAGTCTACTAAACAATTTGCACAGAGTACTATATCCCATACACCATCAATTTTGCGAGTTGACTTTACCCAAATGTTTTCGAGACTAGCTCAGAATATTCATATGAATATTCATTGGTCAAACTATGTGTACACTAACCAATTATTGGTCACCCTCTGTGTACACTAACTTATTATTGGTCAACCTCTGTGTACACTAACTTATTATTGGTCAACCTCTGAGTACACTAACCAATTATTAGGTTCTACCCTAAATAGGGGCGGGGAACGAAGTTAATAAAAGGGTCAATTTCATACCCAGAGGCACACTTGAGCTCCAACATTCATAAGAGAGTCAAGGTAGAATCTGCAACAGTTTTGGAAAATAATCAACAAGACAATGTTTCTATAAAAGACAATCATCTCATAATTTATCTACGATATCCTGTGTTCCTGAAGAATAAAGTAGTCATCTCTACAACAAGTGCATATGACTAGAACCCATAGTATAAGGTTATTAGCTGGGAGGCTGGTGGCAGTCTTACCAATTCTACAATCAACAACCTACAACTCCCTACTAATCACAAGCCAGCAGAGTTGTTGTTGTTGTTGTTGTTCCCTAAGCTGCCTGGCCGAACAGCCCCGAGTCCCTGAGGAAGGCCATGGCCACGATCGGGCTTTCCCACAGAGCTCTCATTGAGTGTAGATTATGTTGTTGGCGTAAGTGGTTGTGTGAAATGCAGTCTTCTATGATGTGTTTAATGGTATGGGGTGCTGTGTTACATCCCGGGCAGGCGTCGACAACGGAGTCATCCAGTCTCTTCTGATAGCTCAGGAGAGCTGGATGATGTCCGCATCTCAGCCTGGCCAGGTGGACTCTGTCCTCGCGAGGGAGGGAGGATTCAGAAGGATGGATTTCGGGAGGTCGTGCATGCAGCTGCGTGTTGTCTGTGAGTGAGTGGATGGATTGGCGAGAGATATGAGTATGGATGTGCTTCTGGAAGTTGGTTCGGGGTGGGCAGGGAGGGAGAGAGGACAATAATTGTGTGTGATACCGTGTGCTGGGTGTTGTTTTGATATTTCTTGGTGTCTGAGGGTGTTGCCATGTAGTTTAGTGGGTGGTCTTGGTTCGTGGAGGCTGCTGCCAGGAATTGAGTGCCTCTCATGTCCAGATGGTCTTTGACTTTGAGGATTTTGGTTTCTTGATGTAGGTGATCTGTGGGTGCAGTAGCTGTGCAGCCTGTAATGATCTTCAGGGCTTTGTTTTGAATAGTCTGTAAGGTCTTATGATGTGTTTCAGCTAGGTTAGAAGCCCAGGCTGGGCTTGCGTATTCCATCACTGATCTTATGTATTGTTTATATACTGTGGTGGTAGTTTCTTTGTTGTGTCCAAATTTTGTGTGAGCAAGTGACCTGAGGGCGTTAAGTCTGGGTGTCAGTTTCTTTTTAATGTTTGTGGTGTGCTGTTTGAATGTCATATGAGTATCATATGTTACTCCTAGGATTTTGGGTATGTGTGTATGTGTTAGGGGTGTGTTGTTTATGGTGAGTTGAGGGATGTATTCGTGTTCACCTGTCCAGCTTGTGAGCAGGGTTGCGGTGGATTTGGCTGGGGCTAGATTAAGTCTGTTTGTAGTGCACCAGCCATGTAGTGTGTTGAGATAGGGTTGAAGGAGATCTGTTGCTCTTCTTGGGTCATGGTGTGTGCATGTGAGTGTTATGTCATCTGCATAGGAGGCTAAGTTTATTTGGGGCGTATTGGGTGTAGTTATATCGTGCAGCAGAGTAAAGCAGAGTACCAGGCCCCATCATATCAGACAATAATATCAGATTAACATGCCAAACTAACCGCCAGACCAACCTAGTAGAGATGCATCACATCGCATAAGACAACACATTTAAAAACACCAATAATGCGTGATTGAAAGCACTATTAGTGATTTATAATACCATACACAAATAATCTACAACAAGCAAATATTGGTTTGTTGAAAGGCACCCGCTCCGCCAAGCCAAACACAGCGCAGGTCAGTTTGTGGATGTGTGTATTGGGAACAGGTCGTTTCGGCCGTAAGTCATTTAGGCCATAACGTCCGAACTAGCGATCGGCCGAATCGCCTAACGGCCTGAATTACGTACGGCCTAAATGACATACGGCCTAAATGACCAAATATTATCGGGATTATTCTACTGAAGTTTTGTTCATCGCTACATCATGGAAAATAATTTCTCAACTTATTAAGGTGGATGTCATAAACAAAGTAATAATAAAATAAAAGTATGGGAGGGCTCTTTTTTCATTTTTGAGCTAAAAATAAAGAAACGCAAGTTTCTCGTTCATCTCTACCAGTGGTGATGGTTCGAGACTACTCCAGAAATGCAGACTTAGTAACACAAACAAAATCCGATGTTTTATGAATACGGGCTCCAGTTTCATTGAACTGATAATGATAATGATAAGAATATGCAGGGTCGCCTTTTCAATTTATGGGACCAGTATACAAATAAAGAAATAAAGACCACCCAACTTATGTCTGCCTGCAGTCACCTCTCAGCACCTTGTATCGAGTCCTGAAGACAACAGTCTCCTGTTTATCTTTTATGTATATATTATGTAGTGTTTATAATTATTTTTAATGTAGTTATTTTTACTAGGCCTATTACTAACCTAATAAACTTATGGTTCTATACATGGTGTTTCATTTTAATGTTATTATCCTACGGCCTAAACATCTCACGGCCTAAAGGTTCCTGGGGCCTAAACGTCTTACGGCCTAAACGTCTTACGGCCTAAGCATCTTACGGCCTAACAGGATCACGGCCGAAAATAATAGGGCCTAATAGTCCTGTACTCTGTGTATTGTGCATGTGTGTGTTCTAATGGTCTAACTGTTGGTAGAAGCCTGGGAGACCTGCAGATTTCAAATAATATACTGTAAATAGATCTTCAAATCGGAATACGCAGTTTCATTTTGGAATGTAATCCTTTTGACTGTATGTGAGTGGTTTTATGATTATTACTGATCGGTGAGGTCTGCACACATTGTCAACCCATTAAATACACACGTTCAAACAGAATATTACAGTTCTCCGCTTGACAGGTCCGACATAGCGTGTGTCAGTTCATATGTGGCCCCCCAGGCTGAATCCATTACAAGGTAGCTAATGACTAGTTACCAATATTACTAATATAACTAATTGCACGGAAGGGAGAAAACTTAAGTGTGGGAAGGTCATAGCGAGGCCAACATTTTAATGGCCGTCTTTAACCCTATTGGTAAAGGTGACTACTTTATTATGTTATGCTAGGTATAATGTTGACGTGTTTATGCAGCTTAGGAAGGATATGTAGCAATTAAAAGGGATAATTGAGATAGTGTGTACCCTTCTAATTGCTAGATGTCCTTCTTAAACTAAATAAAATCTACTATTAGCTAGAATAAAATGAAAAAGACATCAACCGTACACAAAGGGTTAAGGGGGGTCACCTGCATTTGTTCTCTCCTTTTCTCTCTTTCTCTGGCTTGTATCCCTTTGGCCCCATTCAGCCTACTGTTTTAAGACGTTTATCCCCATCCAGGTGTCAATTTTCTTTACTGGCGAGCGGTAGCGAGCCAGCATATTTCTTAAATATTTTTGACAACAGGCTAAATTTGTATATTTTTTGAGAGAAAAATGCCTCCGGCGAAGCCGGATTTCTTAATATAATGCTGGCTCGCTATCGCTCGCCATGAAGAAATCGACACCTAGATGGGGATAAACGTCTTAAAATAGTTGGCTGAATGGGGGCGAATGGATACAAGCCAGGGAAAGAGAGAAAAGGAAAGAAATAAAACAAAAAAAAGTCACCCCCCTTAAAATAGACATAGAGATGATTAGAAACCCTGATGGTTAGAAACCATTGGTGTTTGAGCTAATGGAACGGAAATTACTGAAGGTAATTACCAGTAGCATAATTCAATATCATTACGGAGAGGGAATAAGGAACATAAATCATTCTCACTCACTCCCACCAACGCGCGCGCTCTCTCGCGCACACACACACACACACGCACGCACGCACGCACGCACGCACGCACGCACGCACGCACGCACGCACACGCACACACTTACGCCCGTCCACACACAGACTCGCCACTCCAAATATGCTTATGAATGTAGTCAAATACGCGACTACAGCCAAAAAAACAAGAAAAAAAAAACACTGTGATGCTATCCTGGTGCTTCAAGCATTATAAGATAACAGCACAACACACAATAATATTATCATATCATATATCACAGTAATATCAGAACGAACATCTACACGCGCTCAAGATCACAACAAAGCACCTACACAACACAATCATAGCATAACACCAACACGTCTTCAGGCACAGTAAATTACTTACACCCCTAAAAGATAACAGCACAGCACACTTCACATACCAAAATACACAACCATCACATATCACTCACCAATGCTACACAATCATAGCATAACACCTACACGCCTATAAGATCACAGCACAGTACACATGAACACAGCCTAGCACACACCTCCGTCACCACCCAGAGCTAACACTGTACTGGTCCAGGCACTTACTACTACTCCCCCTTCATCCCCTTCTTCTGCCCTCAGAGGCACACGCCCTTATCCTCCCCTCCTCCCTTCCCTTTAGCTGTCCCTCCCCTCGCCCTCGCTCTCTTTCTCTTTTTGCGATATTTTGCGACATTTGCTAGTAATGTCTAAACTCTTTTATACTCTTTATTTGTTCTAGCTTGTACCCTCCCCACTCACTCTCACTCTCTGCTATATGCCCAGAAATGTTTGCTAGTAATATTTCAGGCCCTTTCTATTATGCTGTCATTTTTTACGGCTTTCACTCTCTCTCTCTCTCTTTCTCTCCCATCCCCCTCTTTCTCTCATACGCCCGGAGCCTCTTACTATTACAATGGAAGAGGACCGTTCTACTCTTTACCCATCCTCTTTTCCACTATATTGTAGTCTCTCTCTCTCTCTCTCTCTCTCTCTCTCTCTCCAAATGACCATAGCTACAGCACAGGGGCCACATTTCTACTCTCCTCTCTCTTTCTCTTCCCATTTTCACCCAGTTCATTATAACCATGGGATCGAATATGGTATAAACACAGTAATATGAATACCTTGGAAATATCAGAGACTCTAAAGACTAACTGATGAATGAACTAGACACGATGAATAAACACGAGAAACTACTAGTACTAACAACTTTGAAATATCTCACACTCTAAATCCTCCAACTTGTGAATGAACAGTAAAGGTGCGATGAATGGAGAGCACGTTAAACCAGGCCAGGCCAGGTGTTTAGCATTCCATAGTCGCGAGTGTGCATGATGAAACAGCATAACCACTCTATTTAGCTCTCAAATGCCCGTAAAAATGCCCTTCACACTTTTTAGCTCTCCTAATATGTTTACATTTTGTTCTCTTTTCGTTTCATTGTTACCAATACCACGTTCCAATTATGAAGGCAGGTGGTTATCATTCCACTCCTAATCGGCAGCCAGTGTGCATGACTAAACAGCATGCACAATACACCCCCCTTTCTGGATATTCACTAATGACAATATGCATATTCTTATCCAGTGTGTGTTGAATGTTTAACAGTTAATTATATCTCTGTATACATCACATGTTGTCCTTACCCTCCTACCCCATAATACACAATAATTATAAAGAAGTATATGTTGGTGTCATATGTGCATACAATAATCAGTTTCATTCCAGGCACAATACATGTGCTAATGTACTCACGTTTATCATTATATTTTCACGTTCCAAACCGAATTTCTTGATGCTCCATTTAATATAATAATATCAAGCAAGAACCATAATACATTTCCATCACTCTTAAGTCCTAATAAAGATCAACAATATTGGTAACTCATAATTTGGTATCAAAGTTAAAGCAGGAACTATAATAAACCCTCCACTAACTAATCTCTCACCGTCAAAGTTGTTGGTAGCCCCGCCCTGTTGTTGTTGATGACCCACGCCCTAGTATAGTTCCTAGCCACACCCTACACTGTTGTTGTTGATGACCCACGCCCTAGTATAGTTCCTAGCCACACCCTACACTGTTGTTGTTGATGAGGACGCCCTAGTATAGTTCCTAGCCACACCCTACACTGTTGTTGTTGATGACCCACACCCTAGTATAGTTCCTAGCCACACCCTACACTGTTGTTGTTGATGACCCACACCCTAGTATAGTTCCTAGCCACACTACACTGTTTGTTGTTGATGACACACCCTAGTATAGTTCCTAGCCACCACCCTATCACTGTTGTTGTTGATGACCCACGCCCTAGTATAGTTCCTAGCCACACCCTACACTGTTGTTGTGATGACCCACCATAGTATAGTTCCTAGCCACACCATACACTGTTGTTGATAACCCACGCCCTAGTATAGTTCCTAGCCACACCCTACACTGTTGTTGTTGATGACCCACGCCCTAGTATAGTTCCTAGCCACACCCTACACTGTTGTTGTTGATGACCCACGCCCTAGTATAGTTCCTAGCCACACCCTACACGCCCACGCCCACACCATACACGGTTGTTGTTGATGACCCACACCCTAGTATAGTTCCTAGCCACACCCTACACTGTTGTTGTTGATGACCCACGCCCTAGTATAGTTCCTAGCCACACCCTACACTGTTGATGACCCACGCCCTAGTATAGTTCCTAGCCACACCCTACACGCCCACGCCCACACCATACACTGTTGTTGATAACCCACGCCCTAGTATAGTTCCTAGCCACACCCTACACGCCCACGCCCACACCTTACACTGTTGTTGTTGATGACCCACGCCCTAGTATAGTTCCTAGCCACACCCTACACTGTTGTTGTTGATGACCCACGCCCTAGTATAGTTCCTAGCCACACCCTACACTGTTGTTGTTGATGACCTACGCCCTAGTATAGTTCCTAGCCACACCCTACACGCCCACGCCCACACCATACACGGTTGTTGTTGATGACCCACACCCTAGTATAGTTCCTAGCCACACCCTACACGCCCACACCCACACCTTACACTGTTGTTGTTGATGACCCACGCCCTAGTATAGTTCCTAGCCACACCCTACATGCCCACGCCCACACCATACACTGTTGTTGTTGATGACCCACGCCCTAGTATACTTCCTAGCCACACCCTACACACCCACGCCCACACCTTACACTTACCTTACCTTTAGATACCTTTAGATGTGTTCGCCGCTCTTCTAGCGGCACCAAGGAGCGCGACGCCCCTCGTTATGGGTGGTGATTTGGTGCAGTAGACTGTTTGAAGCGACAGCTCGCTCCCTTGCGAGGATGGACTCGTCTGGCACTTTTTGCAGTTCGACATCTAGGGCTCTCTTGAAGTTGTCTAAAGAGATGTCCCTCATGTCTCTTACTCGCCGTGGGAGTTTGTTGAAGAGACGTGGGCCTCTGTGTGATAACCAGCCCTCTCGCAGAGAGCCCATAGCACCCCTGTTATTCATCCGGGGGATTTCGCATTCCCAGCCTCTCCTATCACTGAATTTCATGACTATCGGAGTATGTAGGTTTGGTACTAAACCCTCTGCGATTTTCCACGTGTAATTATTAGGTAACGTTCTCTTCTACGTTCCAGCGAGTACAGATTCAGTGCTCTTAAACGCTCCCAATAGTGTAGATGTTTTATCGAACTTATATGCGAAGTGAAATTTCTTTGTACACTCTCTACATCATTTATTTCACCTGCTTTGTATGGGGATGTTAATACGCTACAGTATTCAAGCCGCGGGTAGCACTAGAGATTTGAAGAGCGTTATCATAGGTACTTCACCGGGTGTTTTAAAAGTACGCAGAATCCAACCCGTTAGACGTTTCGCAGCCGCCACTTTGACCTGGTTATGTACTTTGAAACCCATATTTTCAGACATTAATACCCCAAGGTCTTTCACACTGTCTTTCCGTTCTATTATGTGGTTAGATTCTGTTAGGTAATTTGTAATTTCTTTAACACCATTATTATCTCCGTACCGTATTAATTGGAATTTTTCCTCATTGAATTGCATGTAGATTTCCCTGGTCCACTGGAACAATACATTCATGTCTTCCAGCAGTCGGGCCCGTGTCGTGCTTGTGTGTTTACTATCTTGCTTAATTTTGTGTCATCAGTAAAAGACGACACCGTACTGTGTCTGGTGTTGGTATCTATGTCGCAAATTAGTATGAGGAACAGAAGGGGCGCTAGCACTGTTCCTTGGGGCACTGAACTTTTGACATCCGAAGGCTCAGATGTGACTTGGTTTACTGCTACTGATTGTTTTCGGTTTACGAGGAAATTGTATATCCATCGTCCGATTTTCCCAGTTATACCTTTTGCTTTCAGTTTGTGGGCTATTATACCATGGTCACATTTATCAAATGCCTTAGCAAAATCGGTGTAAATGACATCCACGTTTTTCTTTTCTTCTAGCGCTTTAAGAATTTTGTCATAGTGTTCCAAAAGTTGTGAGAGACATGATCTTCCTGCTCTGAACCCATGTTGACCGGTGTTGTGTAGTTCATTTGTCTCCATGAATGTTGAAATTTTTCTTCGCAGGACTCGTTCGAAAACTTTAATGATGTGAGAGGTTAGAGCTACCGGGCGGTAGTTTTTTGGTAGTGCTTTACTCCCTCCTGTTGTTGTTGATGACCCACGCCCTAGTATAGTTCCTAGCCACACCCTACACGCCCACGCCCACACCATACACCGTTGTTCTTGATGACCCACACCCTAGTATAGTTCCTAGCCACACCCTACATGCCCACACCCACACCATACACTGTTGTTGTTGATGACCCACGCCCTAGTATAGTTCCTAGCCACACCCTACACGCCCACGCCCACACCATACACTGTTGTTGTTGATGACCCACGCCCTAGTATAGTTCCTAGCCACACCCTACATGCCCACGCCCACACCTTACACTGTTGTTGTTGATGACACACGCCCTAGTATAGTTCCTAGCCACACCCTACACGCCCACGCCCACACCTTAAACTGTTGTTGTTGATGACCCATGCCCTAGTATAGTTCCTAGCCACACCCTACACACCCACGCCCACACCTTACACTGTTGTTGTTGATGACCCACGCCCAAGTATAGTTCCTAGCCACACCCTACACGCCCACGCCCACACCATACACTGTTGTTGTTGATGACCCACGCCCTAGTATAGTTCCTAGCCACACCCTACACGCCCACGCCCACACCTTACACTGTTGTTGTTGATGACCCACGCCCTAGTATAGTTCCTAGCCACACCCTACACGCCCACACCCACACCATACACTGTTGTTGTTGATGACCCACGCCCTAGTATAGTTCCTAGCCACACCCTACACGCCCACGCCCACACCATACACTGTTGTTGTTGATGACCCACGCCCTAGTATAGTTCCTAGCCACACCCTACACGCCCACGCCCACACCATACACTGTTGTTGTTGATGACCCACGCCCTAGTATAGTGCCTGCACACACCATACACGCCCAACGCCCACACGTACACTGTTGTTGTTGATGACCCACGCCCTAGCATAGTTCCTAGCCACACCCTACACGCCCACGCCCACACCATACACTGTTGTTGTTGATGACCCACGCCCTAGTATAGTTCCTAGCCACACCCTACACGCCCACGACCCCACCATACACTGTTGTTGTTGATGACCCACGCCCTAGTATAGTT
>CM064486.1:56043053-56175080 GCA_032716605.1 Paralithodes platypus | reverse complement strand
TAACTTAGTACGATTTGTCAAGTACAAATAACATATTGGCAAGGCTAGCTGATGTTTGCAGTTTTTTAGCAGTTGGGCATGAAAGCCGTCTGGTCCTGCCGCAGAGTTTGGTCCAATCTTGTCGATGGCTGCTATTATGTCCTCTGTGTATACTGTTACCGAGGAGAGTTGATGTGGTGTCCCTGGAGCGTTGTCAAAGAAGGTCGTTGCATTATCGATTTTCTTGTCTTCATTTGGCGGGCTGAAGACACTTTCGTAATGCTGTTTGAGTATCTTGGCCATTTCGGTTGGGTCACTCTCAAGTTCGCCCGTAGGTTTTGCAAGTGGTCCTATTGTTGAGGTGTTCCTGAGTCTCCTTTTTGCGTATGCATAGAAGAATTTGCTATTTACTCGTATGTTTGCAACTGCTTGGAGTTCTTCACGTGTTCTTTGCTCTTGGTGTGACTGGATGAGTTTACGTTCAACTTCATCGAGCTCTTCTTGTAGTTTGGTGATATTGTGCGCATAGCTGGTCTTCCTTTGCTTGGCTCTCAAGTACGTCCTTTTCTTCATTAGTATTTTTCTATCTCTGGGAATCTGCTTGATCTGCTTCCTGCTTGATTTGGGTGGTATGGTGTTTTTACAGGTCTCCAGGCATTGTTTCTGGAGGATACTGAGAGTTTCGTCGACGTTTTTATCTTCGAATAGTGCCCTCCAATCAGTTACTGCCAGTTCTGCTCTCAGTCTGTCCCAGTCTATATCTTTGCTGTAGAAGTTGAGATCTTTCAGAGAGGTGCAGGGTATTTGGCTTGATTCCTGTTGACATCTTCTTGGTGGTGTGGCAGCTGGTGTGGGGGTTCTAACTTTGATGAGGCTGTGGTCGGACATTATAGTTTTTACAGTTTCGTACGAGTGTACCAGGTCGAAGTTGTTGCCAAATAGTAAGTCCAGTGTGTTGTTGCCTCTTGTAGGTTCCTCGATGTATTGCTTCATGTATGCAGTGTCCATGATAGTCATTAGCTCCTTGGCTTGCTGTTTTTCATCCCTGGTTCCTCTGTCTAATTTCATGGTTGCCCAATTGATGATCTAGAAAATATAAAAGTAAAAGGAACAGTCAGAGTAAGCTATGGGTATGGCAGAGATCGCTCAGTTCTCACTCTGATAGACCAGCCCATCACCAGTAATTTTTCATTACATTGAGCGTATTTATCAATACCAAATATCAGTGTGGAATGTTTTCATAGAAATTTAAATTTGTTTGTGTTTTTATGTTTTGTTAATACCTTGTTACTTTCAATGCTTCCAAAACTCAATTCCTCCATCTGTCTACTCGTCCCCTTCCAGAAAACTTATGACCTACTTTTCAACAACATACAAATTAACCCTCTATCTTCTCTTAATTTTCTTAGTGTCTCTTTTTCTTCAGATCTCTCTTGGAAAGATCATATTACCACTAGCTAAAACAGCTTCCCAGAAGCTGGGTGTGCTCAACTGCCTCCGGGGGTTCTTTACTCATGCGCAGCTTCTTTCGCTGTACAGAGGCACAGTGCGTCCATGTATTGAGTATTGTTCACACGTGTGGGGAGGATCCTCTCACACAGCACTTCTAGACAAAGTAGAAAAGAAAGCCTTCCGTCTCATTAACTCAGATACACTCACCAACTCTTTGTAGTCTCTCTCTTCGCCGCAATGTTGCATCTCTCACTATTCTACTGCTGTTACAATAATCAGTGTTCCTCAGAGCTCTCTCAGTGTAAGCTATGCCACCCCCTCTTCGTAGAGCACGTAGCAC
Source organism: Paralithodes platypus (assembly GCA_032716605.1). NCBI lineage: Eukaryota > Metazoa > Arthropoda > Malacostraca > Decapoda > Lithodidae > Paralithodes > Paralithodes platypus. The sequence goes on along the minus strand of CM064486.1, from coordinate 56,173,309 downwards.
CCGTCTTGCAACACAATCCCACCCCTACTCTGTGCAACTCTCCAACCCAAGAGTGAAATGTTATTTTCAATCTTTCTTCTATTCAAAAGCTGAGCTCTGGAACTCTCCCAGAATCAGTATTTCCCTCTTCCTATGACTTAAATTGCTTCAAACTCCGTGTGTCCAGGCATTTTGGCCCTGTCATTCTTTCAACTCTGGGGGAGGCACTCGCTACAGGCAGTTCTGTCTTTTGTCTCCCTCACTCACTTAGAAACTTAAAAAGAACTCTCCTTGTCTCCCCTCAGTGAAGTTCTGGCTCTACAGGACAGAGCCCTGTGGCGCCCCAGATCTCCATTCAATCTGGCAGCACGACTTTTTTGTATTATGCCCAGTGTTTCGTTTCCCCTGACAGGAAACCCCTCATTGACCTTGGTTTAACTCCAATGCATTCAGCAGCTGCTGACAGGGTTCCACGCTTAAAGTTTTCCCACAGTTCTACAGGGTCCTCCAGCGAGTCAAGCAGCACGTCAAGTCGATTTGAGACTGCTACTGCATACTGCCTTGCACAATCCTCATCCTTGAGCCTCAAGATGAAACCCGGGGGGATAGCATTTTGAGATTTTTCTAGTTTTGAGTCATGGCTTCAGTGTAGCAACAACAAGTCTGTGGTCGGTAGCAAAGAACTCGGCACTTCTAAAGACTCTGCAGTTCTGAAGGATTCTCCAACGAGTGCTTACAAGTACATCATCAATCTCCTTGGCCACACCACCAGCATTGGAATACCAGGTCCAGCAGTGTGGAACCAGGATCCCGCAATCCTCAACTTCCTGGACCTTGCGAAGGTCAAGAAGAGAGACCTGTTGACATTCCTGGTGCCAGAGCCATGGGGACCGACACATATCTCATAGCCAGCCCTATCTGTGCCCGTAACTGCATTGAAATCTCCAAGGACAATGATGGTATTCCGAGGGTGGCACTGTTCAACAATGAGTCAAGTTTGGTGTAGAACAGTTCTTTCTCTTCTAAGTCACTCATCTCGGTAGGAGCATACACTGCAATAAGAGAGGCATATGACTGATAATATATTTTGTGAGGGTATTGACAATCTCGCGGACAAGTTTAACCTTGCAACCCCTCTTTACGACGCATGTGCAAGTAGACTGGGATGATATGGACATGTGGAGAGAATGGATGAACAAAATTGAGTGAAAAGATGCAGGTCAGTGATTGTACCATCAGAGGTGAAATGGGGAATGGTAGTGCACTTGTGGACGTATGTGTGGGGATGAGGCTGTGGATAGCCAACACCTTCTTCCGACACAGAATGATCCACAGGTACACGTGGAAACGGATGTTGACGATGAAGGATAAGACAGTGGTGGAACGAAAGTCATTGATGATTATGTATGTGTGGATGAACGAATGAAGAAATCTGTGATGGATGCTAGGGTGTATAGGGGTATTGGAGGGGGTCTGTCTGATCATTATGTAGTGGTAGCTAAGGTTAGGATACAAAGAAGTGGATGAGGAGAGCGGGAGGGAGGCGAGAGGAGGGTGGAATGGTGAGGAGGGTGGAGAGGTTGCAGGAGGAGGAAGTCAGGGAGGAGTACAGGAGAGCAGTGGAAAGACAACTAGGTGGGTTCGACCTGGAAGTTATGGAGGAAGTGGAGGAGATGAGCAAGTGTTTAAGGATGAGATCTGTGCAGCATGTGAGGAGGTGTGTGGAGTGAGGAGAAGAGGGAGGGTATGAAAGGTACAGCATGGTGGACAGAAGATGTAAGAATAGCTGTGGAAGAAAGAAGAAAGCATATAGAGAGTGGTTGGGTAGTAGAGGGAATGAAGATTCCGAGAGACAGAAACGAGCGAGGTACGTGGAGAGTAAGAGGGTGGTGAAGAGAGTAGTGAAGGAAAGTAAGAGAAGAGCAAGTGAGGAATTTGGAAGGAATCTGAGTGTAAAATGGAGGGAGAGTAAGAAACTGTTCTGGAAAGAAGTCAAGAAAGTTAGGGAAGGTAGCAAGGGAAACAGTAAGGGTGTGAAAGATAAGAATGGGATAATGCTAGCCGAGAAGCAAGAGAGAGTCGAAAGATGGAGGGAGTACTTCAGTGAGTTGCTAAATGAAAGGAATGAAGAGCCAGCAAACATAGCTGGATATGGTATGGGAGGGAGAAGAAGAGAAGTAGTGGAGGAGGAGGTGGGGATCAGGAGGTCAGAAGTGTGGGAAGCCATGAAAGAGTGAAGTTGGGGAAAGCATCAGGAACAGATGGAGTGTGTGGGGAAATGTTGAGGTATGGTGGTGAGATAGTGATAGAATGGTATGGAAAATGTGCAAACTAGCATGGGAGAAGGGGAGTGCACCCGATGACTGGAAGACTGGCATAATAGTCCCCCTATATAAGGGCAAAGGGGAAAGAGCAGTGTGTGGTAACCACCGAGGAATATGTCTTCTAAGCGTAGTAGGGAAGGTATACAGTAGGGTAGTGATTGAGAGAGTGAGAGTGAGAACGGAGAAATGGATAGGCGACGAGCAGGGAGGTTTTAGGAAGGGAAGAGGATGTGTAGATCAGATTTTTACCCTGAATTGTGTTGTGGAGAAGTATCTGGAGAAGAAACAAAAGGTGTATGTTGCCTTTATGGACTTGGAGAAGGCCTATGACAGAGTGGATAGAGAAGGTTTGTGGAAAGTACTTAGAATATACGGAGTAGAGGGCAAGTTGCTGAAAGCAGTGAAGAGCATGTATGAGGGTGCAAAGGCGGCAGTACGTGTGGAGAGTGAGCAGAGCGAGTTCTTTGACCTGAATGTTGGTTTGAAACAGGGGTGTGTGATGTCCCCGTGGTTGTTTACTGTATATATGGATGGAGTTATGAAAGAAATACTATCAAGAGCAGTGGATGTTGGTGTATCGCTGAAAAGGGAGGGAATTGAGTGGAAGCTACCTATACTGCTGTTTGCGGATGATACAGTTCTGATGAGTGATAATGAATGGGAGTTGCAGGGTCTGGTAAATGATTTTGGAACAGTGTGCGAAAAACGGAATTTAAAGGTAAATACGGGGAAGAGCAAGGTTATGGTCTTCGAAAGGGGTGAAGTCACAGAGTGTGAGGTGAAGCTGAACGGTCAGGCTATGGAGATCGTCAACTCTTTTAAGTATCTGGGCAGTGTGTTGAGTAAAGATGGGACTATGGATGAAGAGGTGCGGGAGAGGGTACAACAGGGAAGAGGGTTGTAGGAACGCTAAAGCAGTAACAAGAAATAGGGTGGTCAGTATGGAAGTGAAGAAGTCCTTGCATGACAGTGTGGTAATCCCGACACTGACTTACGGAAGCGAAGCATGGACGTTGGTTGAGAGACTCAGACCAAGAGTGAGAGCAGTGGAAATGAATTACTTAAGGAGTGCGTGCGGAGTTACATGGAGGGATAGACAGACTAATGAGGAAGTAAGAAGGAGGTGTGGTGTGGAGGTAGATGTGCTGGAAAGTGTGAAAAGGAACAACTTGAGATGGTTCGGCCATATGGAACGTATGGAAAGCGAGAGAATGACTAAGAGGGTGTACGAGAGCGAGGTGGAGGGACAGAGGGGGAGAGGTAGACCGAATATGAGGTGGAAGGATGGAGTGAGGAACTACATGAACGAAGGCGGTGCTGGTTGGGGGGAGGGGCGTCGACTGACTGGGGACAGAGGTGCATGGGGGCGGTTCGTTCGTGGCCACCCCTTCGGGGATCACGGCGTCAGGCAATAGATAGATAGATAGATGTAAACTTATAAATTTGTATTTTTCACCACTTAATTTAAGTGGGGTGCCTTATTAACTGGCAGATCTGTTTGCAGAATCTCAAAGTTAACCCCCTTTTTATCAAGCAGGCTTCTTTGAAGCACGCTCCTGCTTGTACCCCTTTTTGTATAGTTGTGTTGTATAAAGTTTATGCACCAAATATATATTTTTTACAAAGTAAGAATACTATGTGGTTGTTTGATTATCTGCCTTTGCTAGAGTTATGATATGATTACGAATGTCCCCCTCCAGTCTTAGATATCAGGCATAATCGTCAATAATGGAGGGGCCACTATTAAATTATAGGTTTGACTCCTGCAAGGAGATTAAGAAAACCTAATATCTAGTAGTGGCCCCGTAATCATTGACGACTGGGGCCCTCCCGACCATCCCCTTCCCATTCGTTGATGTATTAAGGATCTTGGTATACTTGATATGTCAGTGAAGGAAGAATGACGCCTGAATCAGCGTCTGGTCAAGATCCACACAAGTACATCCACGAGTATATGGAAAGCTTATGAATAGTTATTCTTATTTTGTTTTTTATTTGTTACAAAGTTTTTTTGTAGTGAGAACCCAATTTCATAATGACTTAACCATGAGTGAGGTTGCGTGCGCTCATGATGAAGGCTCCTCAAATTTGTTATGCTCTGCGCGGTAGATTCAAAACTACGGCGGACGAGTGTTTGAAGAGGGTGCCTTATGTAATAGGCATAATCGTCAATGATTACGGGGCCACTACTAAATATTAGGTTTTCTTAATCTCCTTGCAGGAGTCAAACCTATAATATAAACCCAATTAGTTTTTTCCTTTTTTGTTTAATAACACTTGGCTCGGGTTTTGTTGTTTTAACCCTTACCTACCAGCTAGTACGTGGGATACAAGACTAACCCTTACCGAACAGGTAGTACGTGTCCCTAGTAAAAAATGGCAATATAGAAAGAAACACACCTAACCTAGACCTAGTACGTGGGATACAAGACTAACCCTTACCGAACAGGTAGTACGTGTCCCTAGTAAAAAATGGCAATATAGAAAGAAACACACCTAACCTAGACCTAGTACTGGGATACAAGACTAACCCTTACCGAACAGGTAGTACGTGTCCCTAGTAAAAAATGGCAATATAGAAATAACACACCTAACCTAGACCTAGTACGTGGGATAAAAGACTAACCCTTACCGAACAGGTAGTACGTGTCCCTAGTAAAAAATGGCAATATAGAAAGAAACACACCTAACCTAGACCTAGTACGTGGGATACAAGACTAACCCTTACCGAACAGGTAGTACGTGTCCCTAGTAAAAAATGGCAATATAGAAAGACACACACCTAACCTAGACCTAGTACGTGGGATACAAGACTAACCCTTACCGAACAGGTAGTACGTGTCCCTAGTAAAAAATGGCAATATAGAAAGAAACACACCTAACCTAGACCTAGTACGTGGGATACAAGACTAACCCTTACCGAACAGGTAGTACGTGTCCCTAGTAAAAAATGGCAATATAGAAAGAAACACCTAACCTAGACCTAGTACGTGGGATACAAAACTAACCCTTACCGAACAGGTAGTACGTGTCCCTAGTAAAAAATGGCAATATAGAAAGAAACACACCTAACCTAGACCTAGTACGTGGGATACAAGACTAACCCTTACCGAACAGGTAGTACGTGTCCCTAGTAAAAAATGGCAATATAGAAAGAAACACACCTAACCTAGACCTAGTACGTGGGATACAAGACTAACCCTTACCGAACAGGTAGTACGTGTCCCTAGTAAAAAATGGCAATATAGAAAGGAACACACCTAACCTAGACCTAGTACGTGGGATACAAGACTAACCCTTACCGAACAGGTAGTACGTGTCCCTAGTAAAAAATGGCAATATAGAAAGACACACACCTAACCTAGACCTAGTACGTGGGATACAAGACTAACCCTTACCGAACAGGTAGTACGTGTCCCTAGTAAAAAATGGCAATATAGAAAGAAACACACCTAACCTAGACCTAGTACGTGGGATACAAGACTAACCCTTACCGAACAGGTAGTACGTGTCCCTAGTAAAAAATGGCAATATAGAAAGAAACACACCTAACCTCGACCTAGTACGTGGGATACAAGACTAACCCTTACCGAACAGGTAGTACGTGTCCCTAGTAAAAAATGGCAATATAGAAGAAACACACCTAACCTAGACCTAGTACGTGGGATACAAGACTACCCTTACCGACAGGTAGTACGTGTCCCTAGTAAAAAATGGCAATATAGAAAGACACACCTAACCTAGACCTAGTACGTGGGATACAAGACCCTTACCGAACAGGTAGTACGTGTCCCTAGTAAAAAATGGCAATATAGAAAGAACACACCTAACCTAGACCTAGTACGTGGGATACAAGACTAACCCTTACCGAACAGGTAGTACGTGTCCCTAGTAAAAAATGGCAATATAGAAAGACACACACCTAACCTAGACCTAGTACGTGGGATACAAGACTAACCCTTACCGAACAGGTAGTACGTGTCCCTAGTAAAAAATGGCAATATAGAAAGACACACACCTAACCTAGACCTAGTACGTGGGATACAAGACTAACCCTTACCGAACAGGTAGTACGTGTAGTAAAAATGGCAATATAGAAAGAAACACACCTAACCTAGACCTAGTACGTGGGATACAAGACTAACCCTTACCTACTAGCTAGTACGTGTGATAAAAGACTAACCCTTACTTACCAGCTAGTACGCGGCATTAGTACCTAGTACGTACTGCACGTGTGATACAAGACTAACCCTTATCTACCAGGTACTATGTGTCCCTAGTAGTACATGGGATACAAGACTAACTTTTACTCAAGATCTACTCTGTAGATCTTGCCTTAACCTACCTTTTTACATTTAGCTTAATACGCATCTCCCGCATGAATTAAACATATTGGCAGGTAGTATGTGGTTAATCTATTATGGTCGATAAAATGGACAGCTTAAAACTCGGACCTAAAAGACAATAATACCAAGAGGATAAAGAGAGAAAGGACTGTCGTCTGTCAATACCAACACAAACATAGACACCGTGATCAAATACCTGTGCTATCTGACAGGGTTTGTGTGTGAAGTAGTGTGTGTATTTATACAAACACACAGACAATCTGTGATCCAATACCTGTGCTGTGTGTACTTATACAAACACACTCGCACAGATAACCCTGTGATCCAATATGTATGCTATCTGAGTGTATGTGTGAATACAAACACACACACACACATAGACATCCTGTGATCCAATACCTTTACTATCAGACATAATGTATGTATGTGGTGTGATATGCGTGTTTGTGTTTGTCAGTGTGACTTGTGTGTGTGGTGACTGGCAAGTGGTGGAAGCCCAATAAAATACATAAGTATTTCCATTATTATTAGTTTTGTTTTTGTTATTGTCAAATATTCAAAAAATTATCAATCTGTCCTCAAAGTACCATATACTGTACAGATGTATATATATATATATAACTAAAATAAGTTCCTGAATTAAATTGGATATACATTTCGATTTCAAGAATTATATTTAGTGTTCGTAAACACAACGCCTAAAACCTATATAATAAGTTAAGATTGACTAAATTGGCATACATAATACTAGTAACCAACACTACCAATGTATGTAAATAATATACCGGTACAATAATATAGTCCACACAGTGCCCTACATACCTTTCATCCATCGTCAAGCTTGCTCCGAGTGTAAATGATATACTAAGTTATCTGATTCGCCCATTAACACACACTAAAGATATGAAACAAAGTAATATCATTGTGTTTATAAATCCTGACTGACCATTACTTGTGAAACAAACTCAAACCTCGATTCGAAGTCCCCTGTTAAAATCAGGAACGTGTAATATTGAAGCATCTACCATGACAGTGAAATGTTGTTACATAATTAAGTTCCGAATTAATGTTTTTTCTTGAAATGCTGCTAAGAAAATATCCTGGACCCAGAATCACAAAGTCAACCATAAAGTTAAGGCGATATTAACTAAAAAAAAAAAAAAAAAAAAAAAAAAAAAAAAAAAATCGCTAAATAGTGGTGAAAGGCAACGAGAAGGATTGAAAGTCATACAACTATTATTATACTGAATATGGGTATATGATGCATCATTTATTATACATACCGGTACATTAAAATAAAGCTATTTATGATTACACATTACAATATATATATAAATAAGCAACTATAGGGGCGCCCTCTGTTATTGGAAAGCTGAGTTAAATACATGTAATGTACCGGTATGTTAAGAATCAAGCACATAAATAATGAAGGGACTGGAGTTCCCGAAAAGGGGCTCCAGTTCTGACGCTATTCTTGACTTACAGTGTGCTGACTTAATAATCCAGTAGGGTTGATAGCCTCTGAAGTCCTATTTTACTAGCTAACAAAAATAATCAGTAAAGAACATTAGGTAGTTCCATGACTCTGGGCCCTGTTCATTATTAACCCGGCAAGCGCGATAGGCCTCACGGAAGGCTTCCTATAGGGAACGCGATAGGCCTCACGGAAGCAGGACCATAAAAAAAGCCTTCCATAAAAAAAAAGGGCCTATCAAAACAAAGGAATTTGTCTCTAGGTGAGATAATTCCCCTCCAGTACTCATCCATGTAAATCTCACCCACCCCCCTCCCCTCCTTCCCCACCTTATTCCCCCCTCCCTCCCCTCCTCAATTATCACCTATTTTTCCTCTTATTATCATCATTTATCGGTTATTTCTCTCTCCCGCGATAATGTAGCACAAGTGGGTTGCATAAAAGATCGTTATGCAACACCCAGACACCGGCACACACCGCCCCGCTCTCCTCAGTTGACTCCCAGACAGCGAGAGGGGAAGGCTGCCTGTCTCTCTCTCTCGCCTGAGATTATGACCGGGTGGCCAATATCTTCGTTTTTCACCACCCAAATGCTTTTCCCACTTATTTTAGCACTCTTGAAGGTTCATATATACATCATATATGTAAAATAAAAGCATACCGAAAACAAATAATGGTTTATATTGTAAATATAACGAATTCTGTCAGAATCCAGGGCTAGAAATGCACAAATAACTACCCTAGCACCTACTGTCATATCGCGCTTGTCAGGTTAAAGCGATATATGAGAACGAAACCTTGCTTTCCGATATTTTGAGATATTTTGAGATCTTGTTGGAGAGAATGACTTGGAACAGCCGAGAATGACATAATATTAAGGTATTACCTATTCGGTAACTTCTTACGTGATCGAATACTTTAGTTTTAAACGTTTTGGAACTGCACTCACTATCTTTTACACTAATACAAGAAACGGGATTTATTATTCAATATTCGATCACACTTCAATAAGAATGAAATATTTATATTTGAGATATGAATCTTACGTGAAATTATAGTATTTAAAAAATGGAACATTAACAGCAGATATTTTCCTTTTAATAAATAATAATTTCGATATATACATTAAATGTGATCCCCCTATTAAAAAAAAAAAAAAAAAAAAAAAGTTTCGGCATATTCGAAATTACTGCCATGACAATATCTGGCAATGTGTGGACTATAAATATACCATGGGGAAATTAAGAACACAAAATCTCGAAGCTTCATCAGTACCTCGGCGCTTTGTAAAAGTTACCAGATACTAAAAATTCGAATCCTGAGGTTAAAACATACTGTCCCAAGTTCGAAACCCGGGAGGATCACATGCTTTCTTTAATTTCAATTAGGTATGATTGATGTTCAGAATGCACATTTATTAAAATTATAATATGGAGAAAAAATAAAATTATTTTATCTATCTATCTATATAATATTATATATACATAAACTAGCCATACCAAACTGAGGGGGTGATACAATGATAATAATTCATCAGCAAACACTATAGAACTGTCTACATTATATTAATGGAGTTTCATAACGGGATGCCAATTAATATAGTGTGTAACACAGGATAATTTAGTGTATATAGCCAAACAAGATAAATATAAAGATAAATATATAACAAAATACAATCCTTATCCGGCTGTCCTTGGCACATTTTCTATAGTCTATTATTTCCAGCTGACGATAAATTGAATGTCTTATCAGCCAATTTCTCAACAACCAATGGAACAACAATGTGAAACAACTGTCTCGGCATCATATACAGGGTGTTTCAGTTGACGTTTTCATAAATGACAGGACGCATTCGTCAGGCAATAATAAGACTATTACATTCTATGACGTTCGGGGTGAGTATTTATAATTACGGGGATATTACACATGGAAAGTTATCGATAGATACAAACATAATGCAGTCTAAGGGGTAAAAACGAATATGTCAAAGCTAGCGCAGGGCAAAAAGGCTTTGTTTACACATGGAAAACGGGGTTAGAAAAGTGTTTCGGAATCGCTCTAAGGATGATAACAATTATATAATATTACATTCAAGGATTGAGGACTCGAATCCCTAGACCGATTCCGAAACACTTTTCTAACCTCGTTTTCCATGTGTAAACAAAGCCTTTCTGCCCTGCCCTACCTTTGAAATATTCGTTTTTACCCCTTAGACTACATTTTTGTTGTATCTATCGATAACTTTCGATGTGTAATATCTCCGTAATTATAAATACTCACCCCGAACGTCATAAAATAAAACAGTCTTATTATTGCCTGACGAATACGTCCTGTCATTTATGAAAACATCAACTGAAACACCCTATATAATTATAAAGTTTTCATAACTAACAACATATTTCGCTAAACATGCTTTGTAATTATTATGTTCTCTCCACCAACCAACTTTACTCCTAAACTCGATTAATGAAATTAACAAACACATGTGGCAGTCCGGGGATTCGAACCTAGAATGCTCACACCGAAAATCAACACTTATGCATTGCGCCACGAAGACAGTTAACCCGTACAGCCCCAGCGACGCGTCTGACGCGTCGGCGATGTATGTAACGCACAGCCCCAGCGACGCGCCTGACGCGTCACCCTAATTGCGCCGACAGTAACCTCAGGTGTAGCCACTCAAGAGGGCTCAGATTTGTATGGGAACTGTGTACGTATCCCACGCAACCGTGCCGATGGTTGAAAACTCTCAAAGTCCACGTGTGTGCACGTGAGCGCGCAATAACCTGGTTTTTTGGGGTAATTGCCTTCAATTTTTTACTCTTGTAAAATACGTTTTCGGGGGCTCTGTAGGACCTTTTTTTAAGCTTTTTGAGCGGTTTTTCCTTCATTCCTAACCCATTCGCTATTGTTTCTGGAATAAAACCATTTTTTGAAAACCGGCCGGGTTCTGGTGAACAAACATTACAAAACTAGCCGGGGCTCCACGGGTTAAAGAAAGGTGGACAAGCCTACAATTGATTATGCAGTTTCGAATCCTGCATATCAATCTAAGCATGTACACACTTTCCAACTGCGCTATCATAGGCTATGCATAGGTGAAAGGAAATAGTAATAAATGGGGCACTTAACCCTAGGGAAGGCCTCTCGATAAACTACTACTGAACCTGAATCAATTATTATGTTATCTCCACCAACCAACTTTACTCCTAAACTCGATTAATGAAATTAACAAACACATGAGAACGTCAATCTACCGCCAGCTGGGTACAAATAACACTACTGTATAGCATAACACACTACTAAACAATAACATTATTCCTTATGTATTTTATCAATCTAAGAAACCTAAAACTAAATATAAATGGGCGAGTACTACCATGCCTTCCTTGGAACCATTGACATACAATTCATTAGCTACACTAGCAGAAACAACACGTGTCCCAGCGCACGCCCTCTGCCAGATCGATTTCGATGTGGTGTTGGTGACCTCGAGAACAAGGTCAGGTCATGCCCCATCACACGTCATTATCACTACTATCACGACATCAGCACTATCACGACATCACCACCATCATCACCACCACCACCATAACACCAACACCTTCCAAATCATTATCATTAGAACATACAGTACACATATAATTCACTACTGTCATAATATTAACACAGGTACCAAGCTATTATCACCGTTATCATAACAATTAGCGTAAACAATACCATCACAACCATCATTGAGCCATAAACACCTATAAATTCACGCGCCTTCACAAATATACGGAGTTCGAATCATGTGATAAGTGGCTTCAAATGAGGCACATAAGCTTGTTGAGCTCATTAAAATGCTTACATTTGCTCGAAAACGCCATCCAAGAACCACAAATAGAAACAGTATGGATTTTAAGACACTGAGGGGCCCTAGTTGATTTTTTCGGTGACATAGTCACATTATAGCACCTTCATAACCAAGGTCAAATATAGCCAAAATAGTGCATTCTACTTGGATGCATTATATCTTGTTTGTTATAAGTTTTATTAGGATAGGTGTGATATAAAATCAGTACGATAGTAAAAGCTGTATGGCTAATTATCATGCGACCTAATCCACTCTTCCTTCCCCTTTCTAGTCTCTCCCTTCCGCTGCACAATATGTTAGTTCTATATTTTGACCCCCCCCCCCCTTCCACCCCCTGTGTTATGCTTTACAGTTATTCCTATATCCTTGGAAGTGCTAACATGGCCAAACCAGATAAGCTTAATGGTAAATCTATTGCAATCCTCCTCATAATCATTCCAGTCTTAAAACGAAATTGTCCTGGTTTGATATCCTACTAACCACATTCACTGACTAAACTATGAATCACACGTATGTAGTATCTCTCTCTCTCTCTCTCTCCTTATTTAGCTCATCACCTTCTGCACCAGAGATCATCATCATCAGAGGTTAAGGGGCCCCATGAGACTACCCTGACCTCTATCTCTCTCTTTTCATAACCTGCTCTGTGTGTGTGTGTGTGTGTGTGTGTGTGTGTGTGTGTGTTGTAAGCCCTGTTATCACCCTACACACAGTATGTACAAAGGAGTACAAAGGAAATCAAGCAACAACAGATCTAGTGACCCTTCTAGGCTGCTTGTCCTCCAAAACACTGAGGATCAAGTGTCCAAACAGTGGTTTAGAGTGGGTAAGGGAACATTGGAAAGGGAACTACTACCCTGCCACTAACGTGGCAGGACTAGGAAGTTAGTAGGGGACATATGGGTTAGTAACTGAGGGGAGGATAAAATAAAGTTATTCATTTACAAACGCAGTCAGTCGCGGGTTTGATGCGAGATATTTGTCTAGGCGGAATTTAAATGAATCAACGGTGCTGCAATCTATAACGTCTCGGGGAAGCCCATTCCACAAGTTGACAACTCGATTGAAGAAGAAATTCTTAGATTCGTGTGAGTTAAAAGATTTACCAATAATTTTGCAACCGTTTCCCCGCGTGTAATTAGATTGGTCGATAGTGAAGTACTTACTACAGTTCATATTGTCGATGCCTTTGATGATTTTGAACACTTGAATTAAGTCACCTCTTAATCTGCGCTGGGTTAAAGGAAATAAATTTAATTCTCTAAGACGCTCTTCGTATGGTTTGTTCTTTAGGCTAGGTATCATTTTGGTAACTCTACGTTGAACTCGTTCTAGCTTGTTTATGTCTTTTTGGTAATAAGGGCACCAGCATTGAACGCAGTATTCCAGAAGAGGGTGGACTAAGGAATTGTAAAGGGTTAGGATAACGTCTTTGGATTTATGCTCAAATGATCTGCCTATAAAGCCAATTATTTGTTTGCCTTCTTAACAACTTCTGAACATTGTTGACTCGGTTTTAGGTTACTCGATATTGTTACTCCCAGATCGGTTTCTCTGTTTACATTCTTAAGCTGAGTGCCATTCATCGAATAGTTTGCTTTCTCATTTAGGTATCCGATATGTAGTACTTTACATTTATCCGCATTGAAACTCATTTGCCAAATTTGGGCCCAATGTGACAATTTATCTAGATTGTGTTGCATATCGTCAACTTGATCTTTTGAGAGTACGCTATTTGCAATTTTTGTATCGTCAGCAAATTTTGAGATTGTACAGGTAAGACCCTCATCTATGTCGTTGATGTAAATTAGAAAGAGAATTGGTCCTAGTACCGATCCCTGGGGTATCCCGCTACTTACATTGGTCCATTTAGATGCCTTACCGTTTATGACTACTCTTTGCTTTCTGTCGCTGAGCCAATTTTCTATCCATTTCAACACACCGTCTTGTATTCCATGCGCTTTTAGTTTTAGCAGTAAACGTTTGTGGGGAACTTTGTCAAAGGCCTTTTGAAAATCAAGGTATATAATATCTACAGCTTTACTCTCATCGTAGAGGTTGAGGATATCGTGGAAGAAGTCTAAGAGGTTTGTTAAACAGGAACGTTTTTTACGAAAGCCGTGTGGAGTATCTTTAAGTATGTTATTTTCCTCTAAGTGATTTACGAGTCTGTCTCTTATGACCGTTTCTAGCATTTTACATACAACTGAGGTTAAGCTAATTGGACGATAGTTACTGGGTAGGGATTTGCTGCCTTTTTTGAATATCGGTGTTACGTTGGCTATCTTCCACTGATCAGGCATAGTTCCAGACTGCAAGGATTTATTGAATAGTAATGTCAGTGGTTTGGAGAGCTCATCCTTAGCTTCCTTTAGAACTCTAGGCGAGATTGTATCAGGTCCAGGCGTTTTATTTACCTTGAGTTTATCTAAACAATTCAATACTTCTCTCTCTGTAACGGTGATATTGCTTAGAACATCTGAATTATCAATCTGAATCGGCGATGGTGTAGGGATATCACTGAGGTCTTCGGTTGTAAAAACTGATGCAAAGAAGGTATTGAGGGCATTACTCATTTGTACTTCGTCTTTGGTGTATTCTCCATTTTCATCGACTAACGGTCCAACAGTTGAAGTAACTACTTTTTTCTTTCTGATATAACTATAGAATTCTTTCGGGTTTATTTTACTTTGATTCGCAATATGTAACTCTAGGGTCTTTTTACTTTGCTTAATTAACTTTTTGGCTTTGCGTCGTAGCTCTACAAATTTCACCCGTTCTTCGTCATTTTGTGAGGATTTTAATCTATCATTAGCAATTTTTTTAGCAAGCAGGCAGTTTGAAATATCTTTATTCCACCATTTGGGCTTATTATTATGGCCTGGACGCCGTATTTTCGATGGTATGCAGTCTTGCACTGCTTTTAGGTAAGTGGTTTCGAATAACTTCCAAGATGTATTTATGTCGTTATTGTTAATTAAAAAGCATCAGTCAGTTTCTTTAAACATAGCTCTAAGTTTATGAAAGTTTGCTTTCTTGAAATTAGGGACTTTTTCGATGCTACTATTTGGTTCGTTACTAGTAAAGTTTAAAGTGAAAGTTATCGTACGATGGTCGCTGTTACTGAATTCATCACCAACATTCAAATTCTCTATTAATTCTTCTTTTGTTGCAAGTACAATGTCAAGAACGTTATTACCACGGGTCGGCGTTCGAACAAATTGATAAAGCGAACTCTCTTGCAAGTTCGTATACAAGTCATGTCCGGAGTGTGAAGTAAGAGTATCGCCCCACTTGGTCACAGGTAAATTAAAGTCGCCAAAAAATACGGTATCTTGTGAGTTACTTACATCTGCAATTTGTTCATAAATTTCTTGGTCAGTTTGCACTGATTGAGCTGGAGATCTGTATATTAATGCAAGTATTATTTTTGTACCTTTATTATTCTTTATTAGCACAAAATATGTGTCGACGTTCACAATTTGAGATTTTGACAAGTGGGTCGGGTTAAGACTTTCTTTGATATAAAATAAAACGCCACCTCCATTTTTATTTATTCGGCTTTTCTCAAACATTACATAACCGGGAAGTGAATACTCTGCTAAAAAGTCTCTATCTACTGTATTGAGCCAAGATTCTGTTATACCAATCACATCATAATTTTCAGTAAACACTAGTTCCTCTAAATCTGAAAATTTATTGCGTATGCTACGAGCGTTTGCATAGAAAACCTTTAAAGTTGCGGATTTAGAACTCACAGAACGTCCTTTAATCACATTTTTGGTTCTGATCGGATCTACATTTACATTCATGGCTGACATCGGTCCTCGGTCGTTATCCCTGGCGGTTTTGAATTTGGGTCGTGTTGGTGGAGCTTTATCCAAATTCGCGGTTCTTGACAGATTAGCATTTAATTCCTTCGCAGGTTGCCGCCCTCGCTGTCTTCGGTCCTCCTTCCTGGTTGTCCTGTGCTGAGTTGATTTCTTCTCCGAAAATCCTTCACCGCATCGTTGAGAAGACGCCCAAAACGTGCTGTTCCCACCTGGTTCAGATGAACTCCATCGTCCGAAAACAAATAGTCACCGTAGTAGAAATTGTCCCAGGTGTCGACGAATCCCACGTTTTCCTTCCTGCAGAGGTTTGCTAGACAACGATTTGTGCTGGTGGCTATGTTGTAAAATCGGCTCTCTACACCAAGCCGGGGGACGATTCCTGAGACGATGATCCTTGATGACTTCTCCTTAAACGACTTGATCAGCTGCTGGTACTTTAAAAGCAAATCTTCCGACCGGGTTCGCTGTACATCGTTGGATCCAACGTGGATGACGTACATTGTATTAGCAGGGGCCAGCTTAGATACTTCGTCAACTGCAGCAACTACGTCGTCCACACCACCACCAGGGATACAAAAACGCTTCCTGGTCTTAGGTGCTCTGGCGCAAAACTCTGTGAGCTGACCACGTATCATCGAGTCTCCCACGAGCCGGACTTCTTCCATTTCCGCTTCGTCATCTGAGTCTGCGAGTATCTGGAAGCGGTTTTGACACTCGGTAATCGGTATGGGTTTCCTTGTCTTGGGGCAAACGTTGTTCCTCACGACACGGAAGTTGTCTTGAGGGGGAAGAGAGTTACTATTTGAGTATCGGAAACATCAGATGAAATGGCTACTGCAGGCGTTGAATTGTTGGCAGTTGACGTTGGGGCGTTGGTGGCTGCTGGAGTTGCGGTGACAATTGAAGTTTGTGGTATTCCAACGTTGAGTGTTACAAACTCTTGGAGTGATTCCAGCTTCATGGTGAGGACGTTGATCTTGTTGTAGGCTTCATCTAATTTCACTGTCAAATTCTCTTGTTGCTGGCAGAGACGGCAGACTTGAAGATCGACAGTAACAATCATGGACTCACCAAACCTACCGGCGCAGTTCGTACAAGTGCGAGGCATGGTAACAGTCAGTTTCTTCAGATCACTTCACTCACTTTAAAACACTTAACTCACTTTAGAAACACTTCAATCACTTCAACCGAAAACAAATATGTTGAAATACACAACAATAGGTTATCAGGGGTGATAGCCTAACCGAAAACAAAAAATTTGAGATACGCAGAATTAGGCTTCCAGGGGCGATAGCCTAACCAAAGTTTTTAAAAAATTTAAATACGCACCAATAGGCTACCAGCGTTGAATAGCCTAACCGAAAATAATAAAATTGAAATACGCAGAAATAGGCTACCAGGTGTGATAACCTAACCTTAAACAAATATATATATAAAACAGAATATGTAACTAAATATACAATTCACCAAATAGAGATTATATAAAAATAAAGTGTGACCGCACACAAGGGGTTAATATACTGTATCAACAGATGGCCCTGGTGTCACTGTAGCCTAGTAAAGCAGTAGCCTACTCTTTTTAGATAAAACAAAACAAATGTATCAGTCAAAGGTTACTACAAGATCGTGCAAGCAACAACTAAAATTACAGATATATATAGCTACAGTAGGATACTAAATACAATATCTACTAGAGTTAATAAGAACAACAGATTGGCTGGCTATAGGCTAGGCTAGGTTTGGATTAGGTTAAAAGCTTGGCAGGTTGGGTTAGGCTAGGTTAGTTTGTACAAATACCACCCTTAGCTTAAAGTAAAATAACTCTGAGGAGAAAAAGTTAAGAATATATCTAGGGGGAAAAGATAAATGAATGCACTTAAATTTACTACAAAATTGGCTGGAATTTAATATGTATAATCCCCAAAAAAAGTTTGTTTACAAAATGGCGTCGGCGTTCGTTCCTGTAGGCAGGTTAGTTAGTACACAATATTGTTTATTAGCAAATTAATATGCAAAGCTTTACTTACATACAAGGCAGTTAAATTGATACTTACTACAGTAGGTAATGGGTAAAATTAGGGGCTACGATTTTATATCAAATAAGAGAGCGTTTGTTTACAAACAAAACAAAACAAAACAACAGATGGCGCTAGTGGCGCCCTGTCCGAGCAGGAGTCTTGTGATAAACACAAAGTTTATCAGTCAATACACAGCGAAATATCGTGCAGTGTTACTTACTAAGCTACAGGATGGTTAAACGTGCTCTTAACCACCTTTCCTGCACAAGAATGAAGAGGATGAGTAGTTAATACTCAAATTATGATCGATATCGTGAGAGCGTTGACAGAGCGTCTGCGCACATACCGTCAGGGTACGCACATACCGTTACCGACAATGCACAAGAAACATGAAGCCCCAGTGGTCTAGTAAGGTCATTCCCTCCTCTCGCTTCTTCACAACTATCTTTAAGTTGTTGTATGGAAGGTTAAATACAAAAGAACTCCACGACATAAATCAACAGCAATATGGACTAGTAAACGCTAGATATGGCCGATTCATATACCGGTAATGTAATCTTGCAAACATTTATATTGAGAGCTACACATCAAATTAGTTGGTATATATATATATATATATCAGTATATTAATAACTAGGAGGGGTACCCGGCGTTGCCCGGGTTTAAATTCTACTACCATAATCACCGGCCTCGACCTCCCTGTGCCTCATTAACTCCTTCAGACATATTATGTTCCAATAAGTCCGAGGAGGCGGGAGCCCCGGGATCATTGCCACTGCCTCGCACTACACTCACAACAACACTGCGGCCGTTAGAATTATCGGAGGAGGCTGAGGTTGCCACCAACGGTTTTATCGTAAGCTAACTTATCGGACTTACTGAGCTCATATGACGCAAAATCGCGTCATAAACTTATTGGAGAGGCATGGAGATAAGTCCATATGATGCGATCGCGTCATATGAGTTTTTGTGTTATAAGTTCCATATGACGCGATCGCGTCATATATGTCGCAAGGAGTTAAACGGCGACCTCGATTTTGGCCGCTAAATGACCTCCGATTTTGGATCTGACCTCATCCGTACCCCCATTTTGGGGAGCTGCGAACAACTTTTGTTCCATACACCTTTTCGATCGAAGGCCTCCTTCTGACCCAAACGGCCATTTTTTTCGCTCCCGTATGCTACATAAGTTCTGCCGAAAATTTTATTAAACAAAAGTGTCTCTGATTTCCACTAAACTCGTCTAAAACCATCTCCAAAGCCTGGGCTTTCCAACGGTGCCCCACACTCCCACCTGGCACCAAAACTGTGGGAGGAGTTTAGTAACAAATGTCGGGTAACTGACAAACAGGCAGACAAACATTGACCTTTATTTATTAAGATACGGTGTATGTTCGCATATTACAGCAGAAAAAAAATAGTCTTATGTATTACTCGATTCCAATTTGCACTTGCATTTCCAGTGTTACAGTACTGTACTACGCTGTACTTAACACTACAAAACTATCAAGTATAATACCCAACAATAAATACAAGTGAAAGATTGTATACAGTATATAAACCGTGCTGATAACGCCCGCCTATTAGTGCTATTACACAAGGCATAACAGTCCATAATTCTACGCTTGTTATGAGTGGTACAAGCGTCCAAAAAACAATCTTTACACTGGTGAGCGGTAAATAATCTAGTGTGAACGGAATAAATCGAGTGAAACATACGTCTGTGAAGTATTATCATAAGATTTCGACCCACTTCCAGAATGTTTAGAGCGTTAGTATAAACATTGTTTTTTGGTCAAGTGTACATACAGTATATGAACTATAACATTATAAATTATATAAAGTATAATGAATAAATATATACATGGACGTCGATAAGGATACGGCACAAAGAGCAATAATCAATAACTCTCTCCTTGTTGGGAGTGGTTAGCCTAGAACCTTTAGAGATCGGCCAACCTCCGCCATATTGGTGCCACTGGTCTTATTAACCTATATTTACAATTATATACGTCCATACCCATCATAAACATACGGCAATACTGATATAGAATATATAGTTTTACCTTTGGATCTAAATTTTACATTATCAGAAATAAAATATCCCCTTGATGTTCGATAATGACGGCCCCAAAATGGACGCAGAAAATGAAGGCCGACCTCTAGGTGCACCCCAAGTGTTGCAGTACTTCACTCTGCATATAAGGTGAACATCCCCTTCTTCATACGACACGCATTAGTTACGGTCCAACACACAATGGTAAACTAGACCTTAACGTCACTTAGCACTAGGGTTAAGATGCTACGGGTACGATTGTTCACAACCTGCATGTTAGTGGGGGGTAGAGAAGATGGGCCAAATGCGAGGTTGTAAGGGGATCATCTTCAAAGAATGTGGTTGCCATAGATACGTTGTTACTTGATAGGGTAGGAGTTGTTAGTGCTAAATATAAAGTGGAGGAAATTACAGGAAAAAAAATATGCATATTAAATGAACAAATACGAACATGAACGACTGTGAAACTACATAGCCAATAGTGTAGAGACAAACAGTTTGCATAATTACACGAATTATTATATCAAATCGCACATCCATAAATGACGGATTCTGGTTCTTCTTCTTTTTCATTCACTAAAGCTGTAACTCAGAACTGTTTGGAAAAATTGTAGTGTAGGTTTCCTCTACTCTTATAAGCTATCTCGTTAGTGTGATCCCCAAGCATTTGATTATAAGAGTAATAATATCCTTCATTAACCATCAGTTAAGGAGTCTGAATATAAAGCTGAACAGGTATAAACTAGTGCTAGGCTATACACAATGAAGACACGTCTCCTACCTCTCCCAAACACTCATGAGGGACACGAAGGCTTGACTCTTGAAGGTCTTCTTGCCTCCTCCTCCTTCGCCTCCTGTTGTAGATCCTCCACCCTCTATCAGCATCCCTCCACCTCCTCCGTCAAGTCGCATCCTTTCTCCTACTACTATTTCTTCAGCCAGTATCACACAAGCAATTTTAGTAGGAAGGTCTGTACTGGAGTCTGGGCTACCGGTATGCTAGTAAGCCGATAAATTCAATATAGCTTAGCTTTATTTTGAATGTGACTAAGCCAGCTCGGGGCTAACAGATGCGAAACCTCGTCAAAATAAAGGTAGAGGATAATATAACTTGGAGAACAGGTTATTTTAACCCAGATTCTTGTACTCCGATACAACCCCCCGTAATACTACTGCTCGTGTAACACCAGCGTCCTCCTGATTCTCCTTCAACTATTTTTCTGGACTCTATAATTCTTGCTCCTGGTATCGGTTTGACTTGGATTCTCCCTTCTTATGGCTCTCCCTCTTCCTTTCCTTTGTACCTTGGGTGTTTCTCTCCACTCCCTCACTCTTCACTTTCTTTTCTCGGCTGTTAGTTTGTCTTTCTTTATTATTGGCTTCCCTTTCTTGTTTTGCCTAATGGCTTTACTGTCTTGTATTTTGTTCCTATCAATGGTTTTCTCACCTGTCTTTCTCAGATACTGGCTTATCTTAATTGTCGTTGTGTTTGTTTCTCTTGTTCGACTCCAATTACTTTGATTTACTAGACTTACTATTTACTCGAATATTTCTGACTTTAGTCTATTATTGATGTATATTTAAATGTTCACTTATTATTGAGTAACACTTTGTTCCCGTTACAATGTCTCACTAGTACAGTACACGCACGATATATTTCTTGCATGTTAGTTTGCTGTTCTTCAATTTACTGGTTCAACACAACTATCTTCGCTATAAAGAAAAGGCACTATCCCAATTATTTAACACTGCGATATTTAAAATGTCATCACTTCAAGAAAAGTTATATATTTCTCTTCTATAACGTAATCACTTCATATTGCATCTCTAACAGACTAAAATTGTTGTGTCAGTCAGGCAGTAAGTCAAGGGGGTGGGTGGTAAGCAGGTAGACAACTTTCCTGTCTGTCTTCCTGTGTAACTCTCTCTTTCTCACACACACACACACACACACACACACACACACACACACACACACACACTCACTCTCACTCTCTCTCCCCATGAATCTGAGCGGTGAACCTGTAATTTCCGTGTGGCTGGTGGGAGGGTGGTTGTAGGAATGGAAGTCAAGGTTTAAAGGCCACCTGTGTAGTCCTTCACCTCCCACCTGGCCATCACTACCACCATAACACCAGATTTACACTTTTAGTAATACAAATAGATACCCACACGAAAATGGTAAAAAAAAAAAAAAAAAAAAAAAAAAAAAAAAACTTACTGTATATCTATTTTGTTTTTTTAAATATACAGTATATATTAGATATGTTTGCAATAAATATTACTAAAGGGAAAAATGGTAACAAAGAGTACGTGACGATGATTAGGTAAGATCGACTGTGTACGCTAAATACGTATGATTAAAGCTAAATGATGAAGCACTCTTATTATCACCTTGATAAAACATAATTTGAAGCAATAAGGGACTGCAATGAACTGTGAAGAGAAGGGTGGACAACACTGCCTAGTTAATTTAAACCGAGTATGGGCACCTGACATAAAATAAGTCAATACAAAAAGTGCTGGAAAATAGAGCGGGAACGGAAGTAATTATAGAACATTATGGGTCATTCTTTGGCGGACTGAATACACTATTTATACACGCACGTTAAAAACTCACCCATCTACCAACAATGCACTCTCTCTCTCTCTCTCTCTCTCTCTAGTAGTGTTTATTCAGTGTTAATTATTCTTTGGCGGACTGAATACACTATTTATAACACGCACGTTAAAAACTCACCCATCTACCAACAATGCACTCTCTCTCTCTCTCTCTCTCTCTAGTAGTGTTTATTCAGTGTTAATTATTTATATCGGCGATCCTAGTAATTTGTGCACTCTCTCTGTCACATCTCTACAGACAACAGCGGGTCATAGTCTTAAGCTTTTATATTCCTTTAGTTTGTCTGGACCCCCTTCTCCCTCATGTTTATCCCCATTATTTTTGACATTTTAAGACGTTTGCCCCATTAGTTTGGCGATGTATATATTTTCGTCCCGTTTCTTTGTCAAATATAAGACCTTTTCGTGCCATTTAGGTAGGTGTCGATTATCGCTCGCCAGAAATTAAGAGGAACCGGCCGAAACATTTATCTCCAAGGGGGGTATTGATTGATTGATTGATTGATTTTTGTTATTGATTATTATTTTTGTTTTAATTGAGAGAGGTCTATGGGATAAATTTCCCCCCAACCCCTCGTCCCCCCTTGAGTGTGTGACATGGGTGTTACTTATCCCATATTAAACACAGACAGAAGGAACTATAGGGGGTATCACATGGGAACTTTATCACCAGTGTGTGACATGGGTGTTACTTATCCCATATTAAACACAGACAGAAGGAACTATAGGGGGTATCACATGGGAACTTTATCACCAGTGTGTGACATGGGTGTTACTTATCCCATATTAAACACAGACAGAAGGAACTATAGGGGTATCACATGGGAACTTTATCACCAGTGTGTGACATGGGTGTTACTTATCCCATATTAAACACAGACAGAAGGAACTATAGGGGGTATCACATGGGAACTTTATCACCAGTGTTCGATAGCCAACATTTGTTTATGGCGATATCTCCGGGATCATTTGTACTGGTATCGGAAACTATACTAAATATGGATTATTTTATGTGACACAAATTCTTGTATAAATTTAAGACCCAAGCTGTCAGACAGTTGCCGATAATAGTTGAAGTAAAGAGCACTCGTGTGACAGTAGCTTGAGTGTTGATTTATGAACGGTAATTTAACCTCACACATACTGTACACTGTCGTATTGTTATCAATATACTGTAGTATTGTTTATTGCATTCGTCAAGGCCATATTTTTATTGGATAGAGTTATAACTATTATAATGCATTAATGTTTATTTCACTTATCCAGAAGATAGATTTCACTGTGGTAAATTTCAAGAATATATAAATAGATTTCAGCTCATTATATCCATCTCAAATAGATATGGTTCACTATCGTAAGGCTCACGAATGTGTCCAGCATCAACTAGTAATCATAATAGTGAACGAATCACTTATGGCGATCCGAAGCCGTGAACTCGAAACGACATTTCGTTTAACTAAACACAGGTCCCATCACAAACTCCAAGGGAACGAAATGAGCGAGAACCAAATTATGATAAACGTAAGTGGCAAACTGTTACGATATTTAACTTCACAATATACACCAGGAATGACTAAACTATACCCCGTCAACACATAACCATCACATACATCCACATACACACATATCACTTCACAATATACACCAGGAATGACTAAACTATACCCCGTCAACACATAACCATCACATACATCCACATACACACATATCACTTCACAATATACACCAGGAATGACTAAACTATACCCCGTCAACACATAACCATCACATACACACATATCACTTCACAATATACACCAGGAATGACTAAACTATACCCCGTCAACACATAACCATCACATACATCCACATACACACATATCACTTCACTATAGACACATGAAACGACTGCACTATAGCCCTCCAACATACAGACTACCACCACCACCTACACCACCACACACACACACACACACACGACCGGGCTAGGGCAAGAGCTGACTGGTGTGTGTGTGTCATGGCGTAGGTAACCCCACTCCCTTCACCTACTCCTACTCCCCTATCCGACCCTACTACTACCACCCACCCATCCACCTATCCACAGCCATCTATTTGCACGTAACTTGTTAATAGTATCAGCTATGATGTATCCCACGTGCTGTAAACCATACAGCCTTATCCATGTCATTATGACAAGTATCAAATTATAGTAAATACAGTAGTTTGAGAATAACTTCAAACAGAAGTGTATCAGTTACCTTTCAAAACTTACTTTTTATTGAAGCTAGCTCAAGGAAGCACGATGTTATTTATTCAATAGAAGATGATTTCCTGCCTAAAGGTTTAATAATGCATTGTACGTGTCTTGTCTCACGAGTTATACAATACCGGATGTAAATACAATCCAGAAAATCAAGAACAACTAACTCGAAGTACCATATGCAACATGATACCAATAGTGACTCACATAGGTCACAAGATGCACCAAATAGAATGACTCTTCATCCAACTACCCCCTTCCCACCCACCCATTCGCATAACCCCCCCTCCCACCTGTATGTCCGAAGTCTCCTTCTTAAGTATTTACACACCAGACAATAGGCAAACACAATATAAGGGAGTGTACATAGGGGAACATGATTTACCCACAGATTTCACTGTCCCACTTCCAAACGCCAGTCTTTTCTCTTTGTCTCTCTTCCTCCACTCCTTATTCCACACCACCTCCCCCCCCCCATCCTATTCCTGCTGCTCCTCCTCCACACCTTATTTTTCTTCCTTCCTCCTCCTCCTCTTTATCTTTCTTTCTTCCTTCCTCGTCCTCTTCTTCTTCTTCATTCCTCCATTTCTTCTTGTTTTCAGTTCTCCTCCTTCACCTCCTCTTTATCTACACTCCTTACACTCTTGCTTTCTTACCTAGAACCCTTACTCCTCTCATTCCTCCCTTCTCCATCTCTTGGTCATACTATTTCTCCTCCTCCTCCTTCCGGTTGCTCCTTCTATCCCCTACCTTCCTTCCTTTCCGGTGCAGCCTAAGACCCAATCACACTGATATTGACCCTTCATATTATATTACTCTTTCCCCTCATCCTTCCTTCTTCTCTCTCATTCTCGCTCACACATACACACACGCACCACCCATATACGCACACACACACACACTCTCTCTCTCTCTATGAAAATACTAGCATTAGTATATACGGAAACTTGTTCACATATAAGTTCTACGTGGAACAAACTTCCCCAGAAGTTGCAAGTAGATAATAATATGCATACTTTGCAATGAGAGTAATGCACTTCACAACATATTATTTTTCATCAAGAGTATTTCTAAGGTCTTTTAAAGTACTCAATATTCCTTTGTAACTCCTTTTAACTAGTCCTGCTCCTCCCCCCTCCCGTGACCTAACCCTTACATAGCCTTGACCGTACCGTCACGTGGCTGTGGTCTGCCCTTAACACCACTATAGACCTCTCCTCTTCCAGGTATAAGTGGGACACCACACAACACACGGGAGCAAAGTGGTTCATACAAGACATTATGGACAACAATGGCGTAAGTCTTGCTATAGATGGAATACAAGGCTCACTAACCTTCCCAAAAATATAACCGTGTGGGAGACTATATAATTACACTGTATATATATACTGTGAAGAAGTTTATTCGACTCAAGAATATTGCCGTATAGGTAGTGAAGGGATTAAGGTGAGAATGACAGGAGGTATAATTACTGTATAGAAGTTTGCAAGGTAACGATCAACAAGTGCTGATATTCACAATTATTTGAGTTGTTAGTGAATATATGCCGGTATATATACTGTATATATATATATATATATATATGTATATATATTATATATAGCAGATTAACCAGACCACTGAGCTCCATACGGAACTCTCATAGGTCTGGCTGGATATATATATATACATATATATATATATATATATATATATATACCGGCATATATTCACTAACAACTCAAATAATTGTGAATATCAGCACTTGTTGATCGTTACCTTGCAAACTTCTATACAGTAATTATACCTCCTGTCATTCTCACCTTAATCCCTTCACTACCTATACGGCAATATTCTTGAGTCGAATAAACTTCTTTGACAGTAACAGGAAATATGCAAATTTGTGCTTTCTCCATAAATCAGGTCTTGATCAAGGCAGTACCTGCCTGACCTTTGCTGAGTGAGGACCTGTCCCTAGTGACTCCCAGTGAATTATCTTTGCCCATAGTGTGGTGATAGTATTAACGCTTTCTTAAAATGGCTGGTGTTGACGAGATTGCTACCTCCTCTCATATTCTCCAGCTTTGTCTTGCTTTGCAAGAAAGGCTGGACAATGTGGAGAGAGAGGTGCAGTCTCTCAAAGACGAGAATTTGGCCTTAAAGCTGACTTTGGCTGACAAGAAAAGTGAGGATAGTGCAACTGCTGTTAGGGATCGTGATGCTCCCTGGACAGTTGTTCCAACAAGTGCAACAACCTGCAAATTTCTACGGCGGCCAGTTGCCCTCAGCAACAAGTTCATCACCTTGGATGACGAATGTGATGGTGAGGCTGCGAGTGCTTCCTTCGGCGAGGAAACCAGGAGAAAGGTAAGTAAGTTGCCTCCAACAGGGAATGCTGTGACTGCTGCCCCCCCAGGAGTACCTTCAACTGCTGCCCCAGGAGTTCCTGCCACTGCCGCAGCTGCTACCAAGTCATCGACAAGGAGAGGCAAGTCCTTCTCAATTGTTGGGGACTCCATGGTCAGACACTTAGCTAGGTCCACCTGTACTGATATTAGGAAGCTTGTCTGTCTGCCTGGTGCCGGGGTTGGGAAGGTGTTAGAGGAAATTGATTACATCATGAAAGATATTGGAGATAGCCCCATTATCTGTCTCAGTACAGGGAGCAATGATGTTGGTAAAGGTAGGACGGAAGTACTGCTTCGGCAGTACAGGGAGGTGTTAGATAAAGTTAGGAGGAAGGGAGGCATACCTGTAGTACACAGTATCTTGCCACAGAGAGGGGTCAGCAAGGAATGGTCATCTAGGGTAATTGGTATCAATTGTCGGCTGGAAAAATACTGTAATGCAAATGCAATACCATTCCTTGATAACTGGACCCGTTTCTATGGTAAAAATCAGTTGTACGCACAGGACGGGGTTCATCTTTCTCGGCTAGGGGTGGCAAATTTAGCTAGGTCAATAGATAGGATTGTCGCGGGGTTTCGCTGAAAATAAAGCCTGAGAATATGAGTAAGAATAATTGTCTAGATAGGGTAAATTGCCGTACTGGTACATCAGATAGGAATAGAAAATATCAGTCACAGGATTTAATTGTACTGCTAGTAGAAATATTGAAGGTGTAACAGAAGATGGGAATTCAGTTAGAAATAAAGGTAAATCCGATACCAGTAAAATAAATTAATTGCGATTATATTATACAAACTGTAGGAGTTTATGTAACAAAATGGATGAACTTAGAGCACTTGTTAGCAACGAAAATATAGACATTATAGCACTGACTGAAACATGGATTAATACAGAATCAAGATTTAGATTAGCGGAATTCCATATACCAGGATATAGTTTTTTTAAACGCGACCGAACAAGTAGGAGGGGCGGCGGAATAGCAGTGTTTGTCAGGAGTTCTTTAAAAAGCTGTATTAAATCAGGTATTAGACTAAATACTGATAACGAAAGTGTTTGGGTTGAGGTTAGCGAAGGTAGTGAGACCATAATTATTGGAGTTATTTATAGACCACCAAATATGAGTAGAAACGAAGGTACAGCTTTATGGCAGGAAGTGAAAATAGCATCAAGGTTTAGCAATGTGTGTATTATGGGGGATTTTAATTTTCCGAATATTGATTGGCAGCATCAAATCGGCGACTCAGATTCAAAAGAGTTTATTGAGGCGGTACAGGATAGTTTTTTATTTCAATTCATAGACTCGCCTACTAGAGGTAATAATATCCTCGATTTAGTTCTCAGTAATAATGAACAAATGATAAATAATGTAGAGATAGGAGACCAACTAGGAAATAGTGATCATAAATCAATTTATTTTAACATACAATGGACAGGAAAGGCTAAAGAGAATACGACACTTATCCCAGATTTCAGAAAAGCCAATTATGGTGGATTAAGACGAGCCTTAAGAGTCGATCCTATGGTTAAACTATTAAGTGGACCCAGGTGCGCTAATGAACATACTCTCTCTCAGATACCTGTCTTAACTCAGGATAATTTGACAGCTACATATAATCATTTTATTTCTTCACTCCACAATGCGCAAAATAAATATATCCCCAAAAGAAAATTTAGATCAACACAGAACCAACCCAAATGGATGAATAATAGACTATTAGACCTTCTAGGAAAAAAGAGAGGAATATATCGAAAAATTAAGAAAGGCGAAATTCACCTACTTGCTTACTATCAGAATCTATCAAGAGAGGTTAAAAAATGTATAAGGACAGACAAAAGATATTATGAAATCAGGATAGCCAATGACTCAAAAAATAACCCTAAGGCTTTTTACCAGCTATATAAATCTAAAGTTAGAGATAAAATAGGCCCCCTTAAAACTTCGATAGGAGAAATGACAGAAAATGATTTAGAAATGTGCAGTACATTAAATAGTCAGTTTCTATCCGTTTTCACTAATGAAAATTTGGCACAGATTCCAGAAGTCCGTAAGGTATATAGCGATAGTATAGAAAATAGGTTAAGTACGGTTACTATAAGTAGAAATGATGTGCTTAAGGAAATTGACAGACTGAAACCTCAGAAATCGCCTGGTCCCGATGAGGTATATGCCAGAGTATTAAAAGAATGCAGAGATGAGTTAAGTTACCCATTAACATTTCTTTTTAACAATTCATTAGAAACAGGTATAGTTCCAGAAGCTTGGAAGCTTGCAAATGTAGTTCCGATTTGTAGCATCCAATTACCGTCCCATTAGTCTCACTTCAATCATAGGAAAGCTACTAGAGTCAATTATTGCTAGGAAAATGAGAAACCACTTAGAAACATTTAACTTAATCAATTCTTCTCAGCATGGATTCACTCAGGGACGTTCTTGCCTTACTAATTTGCTTAGTTTTTTCTCAGAGGTATATGAAGCAGTAGATAATGACAAGGCATACGATATTATATATTTAGATTTCAGTAAAGCTTTCGACAGAGTCCCTCATGAGAGATTGATGAGAAAGGTTGAGGCACATGGAATAGGTGGGGCGTTGTTGGGATGGATTAGGTCATGGCTAATTGGTAGGAAACCGAGAGTCAGCATAAATGGTACCAAGTCAGAGTGGGGAGCAGTCAAAAGTGGTGTCCCCCAGGGATCGGTATTAGGTCCCCTGTTGTTTCTTATATACATAAACTACCTAGATTTAGGTATAACTAGTAGGATAAGTAAATTCGCAGACGATACTAAAATGGGGAGATCAATTGATTCAGATAGCGATATAGAGTGCCTCCAAAGGGATCTAGATACCTTACATGAATGGTCAGTAAATTGGCAGATGAAGTTTAACATTGACAAATGCAAGGTATTAAAGATAGGGAAGATGCAAACAATGTTAAATATAAACTAGCTAATTTAGAATTAGAAAATTCAGACTGCGAGAAAGATCTAGGTGTGTTTGTTAGCAATGATTTGAAGCCTAGAAAACAGTGTATAGGCGTTCGTAATAAGGCAAACAGGATTCTCGGGTTCATCTCTAGGAGTGTGAGTAACAGAACTACTGATGTTATCTTAAAACTTTACTTGTCATTAGTGAGACCCCATATGGATTATGCTGTCCAATTTTGGTGTCCTTATTACAGAATGGACATAGATTCATTGGAGAGAGTACAGCGTAGAATGACAAAAATTATCCATAATATTAGAAATCTTCCGTATGAAGAAAGGTTGAAGAAATTAGGTTTACATTCGTTAGAGAGACGCAGAGTTAGAGGGGATATGATAGAGGTGTTCAAGTGGGTTAGTGGGATTAACAAAGGGGACATTACAAATGTACTAAAGCTCAGTGATAGCGAAAGAACTCGTACCAATGGTTTCAAATTAGATACATTTCGTTTCAGAAAAGATATAGGCAAATATTGGTTTGGTAACAGAGTTGTAGATGGGTGGAATGGACTACCAAGTGCTATAGTGGGATCTAAAACTGTAGGGAGCTTTAAGATAAAATTGGATAAGCATATGGACGAGAAGGGTTGGGTGTGAAGGGGGATCAGCCGGGTTGGGCCAATCAGCGCTCTGCAGACCCCCATAATCCTGCGTTAATCTCTAACCGTTTTGGTAAGATAATCCTCAGGATATTAGAGTGTTAAGCCTATAATTGGGCTTTGTAATTGATTTGGGGTTGTGTGGGACAGGGATCTGCCTTGCTTAGGCCAATCGGCTTTCTGCAGGCTCCAATTTTCTTATGTTCTTATGTTCTTATGTTCTTACGTTAAAATAAGTGATGACAAATATTTTTAGTCGTGTACGGTAGCATTGAAAACAAAAACATCAACATTGGAGTGATGAAGTAAATATCACAACCATTATTTCCATTCACTAAAGACTAAACTAACTACAGTGACATTATTATATTGTTTCATGTTGTTCTTTTGTTTTCCTGCGTGTGCAGTCTCGCGAATATTCAAAGAAAATCACGCCGATAAATTTGAGAGGTGCTTATGTAGGAAGGAGAGAGAGAGAGAGAGAGAGAGATTAGGGTGGTGGTTAATGTGAAGGAAAGACGAGAAAGTTGGGTGGGAAAAATAGTTGTGGAGTTAGGGTGCAGGCAGGCAAATTTAGGGCCACGAGCAAAGTTTGGGTCAGGCGCACTTAGCATGGAAGAGAAAATGGGAGAGAGGATGGGAGGGGGGAGGAAAACAGAAGATAACGGGGAGGAGAGAGGATGGGAGGGGAGAGGAAAACAGAAGAGAACGGGGAGGAGAGAGGATGGGAGGGGGAGGAAAACAGAAGAGAATGGGGAGGAGAGAGGATGGGAGGGGGAGGAAAACAGAAGATAAAGGGGAGGTGAGAGGATGGGAGGGGGAGGAAAACAGAAGATAAAGGGATGAGAGGATCGAGGAAAACAGAGAGACGGGGAGGAGAGAGGATGGGAGGGGAGGAAACGAGATAACGGGGAGGAGAGAGGATGGGAGGGGGAGGAAAACAGAAGATAACGGGGGAGGAGAGAGGATGGGAGGGGGAGGAAAACAGAAGATAACGGGGAGGAGATGGGAGGGGGGAGGAAAACAGAAGAGAACGGGGAGGAGAGAGGATGGGAGGGGGAGGAAAACAGAAGATAACGGGGAGGAGAGAGGATGGGAGGGGGAGGAAAACAGAAGATAACGGGGAGGAGAGAGGATGGGAGGGGGAGGAAAACAGAAGATAAAGGGGAGGTGAGAGGATGGGAGGGGGGAGGAAAACAGAAGAGAACGGGGAGGAGAGAGGATGGGAGGGGGAGGAAAACAGAAGATAACGGGGGAGGAGAGAGGATGGGAGGGGGAGGAAAACAGAAGATAACGGGGAGGAGAGAGGATGGGAGGGCTTAGGAAAACAGAAGATAACGGGGAGGAGAGAGAAGAGGAAAGGATGCACACAGGAGATAAAAAACAGTGAGACGAGAGAATAGTGGATGGGAGGGGAGGGAAGAAGAGGGGAAGGGAGAGGAGAGGAGAGGAGAGGAGAGGAGAGGAGAGGAGAGGAGAGGAGAGGAGAGGAGAGGAGAGGAGAGGAGAGGAGAGGAGAGGAGAGGAGAGGAGAGGAGAGGAGAGGAGAGGAGAGAAGAAAGGAGGGGAGAGTAGATCAGAGAAGGGAGGGGAGGGGAAAGGAGAGGAGGGTAGAGTAGAGTAGAGTAGAGGGGAGGAGAGAGAAGAGGAATACAAAGGAGTACAAACTGCAACAGATCTATTGGTCCATACGGGGCAGTTTGGATCTCTAACTACTAATCTACTGTCTACGAGGTAGAGCAAAGGATAGCAAAGAAGAAGGCTCCTCCCCACCCACCACTCCCTCCAGCTATTGCTGGCATGGAAACAGTTGGACAAATACTATGTAGTATGGACAAAAAACTGACAAGGAATTTCGGATAGGACATGGAGAAAATTACATTGATTTGTAATCTAAGCTAACTCTATTATTACAATTCTGAAAGGGAACAGGTGTCTGAATATCAATATACATTGCGGTATGCGTTAAGGCTAAGCATTTTGCTATAATCCACAGTCAAACCCATAAAGTATTTTAAAAACTTCAATGAGCTGACCTTGTAGTCTGCGTGTCTCCAACGGAAAGAGATCATGAGCTCTCAACCGGTCCTCATAGCTCAGTCTTATAATCGATGGAATAAGCTTTGTAGCCCTAGCTTGCACTATTTCCAGTCGCTCTATATCTTTCTTGAGTGCTGGAGACCAGAATTGAACAGCATACTCCAGGAGAGGCCGTATCAGAGCGTTGTAAAGTGTGATAACTATTTCCTTATTTCTATACTTTTATTGCCTCTTTATATAGCCCAATACTTTCTGAGCTTTCTTCTCTACTTTAATGCACTGCTTGGAAATATCTACGTAACTGATAATCAGAACACCAAAATCCTTTTCCAAGTTAGTCACTTCCAGAGGCATTCCCAATAGCCTAACTTGGGGTTTGCTTGGCCGATATGCATCACCTTGCACTTTTCCAAGTTTAGAGGTATCTGCTGT
This sequence comes from Paralithodes platypus, assembly GCA_032716605.1. Lineage (NCBI taxonomy): Eukaryota > Metazoa > Arthropoda > Malacostraca > Decapoda > Lithodidae > Paralithodes > Paralithodes platypus. Next base: position 56,140,120 of record CM064486.1, on the reverse strand, counting down.
TTCCGACCATACATCCTGTCAGTTAAGGTCCATCCTGAGCTGTTCAACCCCTTTGAGGTCTTTCACATTCATTCCAAGCTTTACGTCATCTGCAAACTTGGAGATCAATCACACTCAAAAAAAAATATCGATGTCATTGACATATATCATAAACAGATGTGGGCCAAGAACAGATTTCTGTGGAACTCCAGAAGTGACTGGAGTCCACTCAGAAGAAACATAATTGATTACAACTCGTTGTTGTCTACCTGTTAAAGTTTCTATCCAATTTGTGACCTCTGTATTGATACCAAGTGCCCTCACTTTTTACATTAGCCTGCAATGAGGCACTTTGTCAAAAGCTTTTTGGAAATCTAAGTAAAGGATGACTATGGCTTTACTTTTGTCATACTCACTCAGCATTTCATGGAAAAATTCCAGCAAATTGGTAAGACATGATCGATGTTGCCTGAATCCATGTTGTGAATCTGTAATCAAATTGTGGATTTCTAGGGAGTCAACTATCTTGTCTACTAGTATCCCTTCTAAGAGTTTTACTATGATAGAAGTCAAGCTAATTGGCCGATAAATCTTGGGACACTAATGATCCCCGGCCGGATGACTTGAATATATTTAACTTATCTATTTTTTTTTTTTAGCTACCTCTTCTGGGGTACATCTAATTTTGCTAAGAACTTCACCCTCATGCACTAATCCTGGACTTGCCATGTTACTGGTATTTTCCCTTGTAAATATTGAGGCAAAATATTTGTTTAAGGATTTAGTTATTTCAATGTCAGAAGTTTGTAGTTGGCCTGTTGGATCCTTTAGAGGTCCAATGCTACTTTTGAATGGCTTCCTGCTGTTCACATAGCTGAAGAACTCTTTAGGACTCTCTTTGCAGAGGGCCACAACCCTGAGTTCTTAATTCTTAACTCCCGACATATTAACTTACGAAAGTTAGGGGTTGCCCGAGCGCCCGGTATTTCCCCCACATCACTCTTTCTCACACTGAGGGACCGTTAGAAGTCGGAGGAATTTGTGGTTGCCACCAACCGATAGATTATGATCTAACTTACCTAACTTACTGAGCTCAATATGACGCAAATCGCATCATACACTTATTATTGAGCTATTTCACTAAGTTCATATGACGCAATCGCGTCATATGACACTTTGGGGCAAACCGCAATATGACGCAATCGCGTCATATTTGACGAAGGGGGTTAATACGGATATAGTGATGTGTAATAGTAGTATCGATAACACTACACATGTAACTGATAGTAAAGATGAGAATACTGATAGAGTAGAATTTCCGTCTAGAGCTAGTAGTTCAACAGGAAATAATAAGTTAGCTAAACACAATAGTAAATTAGTTGCAAAAATAAAAGTAATAGGTTGAGGGTATATTATACAAATTGTAGGAGTTTATGTAACAAAATGAACGAACTTAGAGCACTCGTTAGCACAGAAAATATAGACATAATAGCGCTAACTGAAACGTGGATTAATACAGAATCTAGGCATTTTTTAGCAGAATTTGATATTCCAGGATATAGTTTGTTTAAATATGACCGAACAAGTAGGAGGGGCAGGGGTATAGCAGTGTTTGTCAGGAGTACATTAAAAAGCTGTATTAAATCAGGTATTAGACTTAATAATGATAATGAAAGTGTTTGGGTAGAGGTTAACGAAGGTAGTGAGACCATAGTTATTGGAGTTATATATAGACCGCCTAATATGAGTAGAAATGGCGGAACATCGTTATGGGAGGAAATTAAAATAGCATCAAGGTTTAGCAATGTGTGCATTATGGGGGATTTTAATTTTCCGAACATTGATTGGCAGCACCAAATAGGTGACTCCGATTCAGTAGAGTTTATTGAGGTAGTACAAGATAGTTTTTTATTTCAATTCATAGATACGCCGACTAGAGGTATTAATATTCTTGATTTAGTTTTCAGTAACAATGAACATATGATAAATGATGTAGAGATTGGTGACCACCTAGGAAATAGCGATCATAAATCTATTTATTTTAATATACAATGGACAGGGAATGCTAAAGAGAATACGACACTTATCCCAGATTTCAGAAAAGCCGATTATGGTGGGCTAAGAAGAGACTTAAGGGTGGACCCTATTGTTAAGCAATTAAGTCAGGATATGCCAGAGTTAAACTTGCCACCTACATATAACCAGTTTATTGCTTCACTCCACAATGCTCAAAATAAATATATCCCTAAAAGAAGATTTAGATCGATGCAGAACCAACCAAAATGGATGACTAATAAGCTAATAGATCTTATAGGAAAAAAGAAAGGAATATATAGAAAAATAAAGAAAGGCGAAAATCATCTACATATATACTATCAGACTCTATCAAGACAGGTCAAAAAGGAAATCAGGAAAGCAAAAAGAAATTATGAAATAAGGATAGCCAGTGACTCAAAAAATAACCCTAAAGCTTTTTACCAACTATATAAATCTAAAGTTAGAGATGTAATAGGCCCCCTAAAAACTTCAATAGGAGAAATAACAGAAAATTATTTAGAAATGTGCAGTACATTATAAATAGTCAGTTTCTTTCAGTTTTCACTAATGAAAATTTGGCACAGATTCCAGAAGTCAATTATGGTATATAGTGATAGTATAGAAAATATGTTAAGTACAGTTAGTATAAGTAGAAATTATGTGCTTAAGGAAATTGACAGACTGAAACCTCAAAAATCGCCTGGTCCTGACGAGGTATATGCAAGAGTATTAAAAGAATGCAGAGATGAGTTAAGTAGCCCATTAGCATTGTTATTTAACAAATCATTAGAAACAGGTTTAGTTCCAGAAGCTTGGAAGCTTGCAAATGTAGTTCCGATCTTCAAAAAAGGTGATAAATCGATAGCATCCAATTACCGTCCCATTAGTCTCACTTCAATCATAGGAAAGTTGCTAGAGTCTATTATTGCTAGGAAAATTAGAAGCCACTTAGAAAAATTTAACTTAATAAATTCTTCTCAGCATGGATTCACTCAGGGACGTTCTTGCCTTACTAATTTGCTTATCTTTTTCTCAGAGGTATATGAAGCAGTAGATAGTGACAAGTCATATGATATTATTTATTTAGATTTCAGTAAAGCTTTCGACAGAGTCCCTCATGAGAGATTGATGAGAAAGGTTGAGGCACATGGAATTGGAGGATCGTTGTTGGGATGGATTAGGTCATGGCTAATTGGTAGGAAACAGAGAGTCAGCATAAATGGTACCAAGTCAGAGTGGGGAGCAGTCAAAAGTGGTGTCCCCCAGGGATCGGTATTAGGTCCCCTGTTGTTTCTTATATACATAAATGACCTAGATTTAGGTATAACTAGTAGGATAAGTAAATTCGCAGACGATACTAAAATGGGGAGATCAATTGATTCAGATAGCGATATAGAGTGCCTCCAAAGGGATCTAGATACCTTACATGAATGGTCAGTAAATTGGCAGATGAAGTTTAACATTGACAAATGCAAGGTATTAAAGATAGGGAAGATGCAAACAAATGTTAAATATAAACTAGCTAATTTAGAATTAGAAAATTCAGACTGCGAGAAAGATCTAGGTGTGTTTGTTAGCATTATTTGAAGCCTAGAAAACAGTGTATAAGCGTTCGTAATAAGGCAAACAGGATTCTCGGGTTCATCTCTAGGAGTGTGATTAACAGAACTGCTGATGTTATCTTAAAACTTTACTTGTCATTAGTGAGACCCCATATGGATTATGCTGTCCAATTTTGGTGTCCTTATTACAGAATTGACATAGATTCATTGGAGAGAGTACAGCGTAGAATGACAAAAATTATCCATAATATTAGAAATCTTCCGTATGAAGAAATTAGGTTTACATTCGTTAGAGAGACGCAGAGTTAGAGGGGATATGATAGAGGTGTTCAAGTGGGTTAGTGGGATTAACAAAGGGGACATGACAAATGTACTAAAGCTCAGTGATAGTGAAAGAACTCGTACCAATGGTTTCAAATTAGATAAATTTCGATTCAGAAAAGATATAGGCTAATATTGGTTTGGTAACAGAGTTGTAGATGGGTGGAATGGACTACCAAGTGCTATAGTGGGATCTAAACCGGTAGGGAGCTTTAAGATAAAATTGGATAAGCATATGGACGAGAGGGGTTGGGTGTGAAGGGGGATCAGTCGGGTTAGGCCAATCAGCGCTCTGCAGACCCCCATAATCCTGCGTTAATCTCTAACCGTTTTGGTAAGATGATCCTGAGGGTATTAGAGTGTTGAGCCTATAATTGGGCTTTGTAATTGAATTGGGGTTGTGTGGGACAGGGATCTGCCTTGCTTAGGCCAATCGGCTTTCTGCAGACTCCCATTTTCTTATGTTCTTATGATCTTATGTAATAGGGGAGGTGTGGCAGAGTGGTCTTGCCACTAGACTGGTAATCCAATGGACCCAGGTTCGAATATATAAAGAAATTAAACTAGGGAAAAAATTAAAAAGGAAGGTCAGATCACATTGACCATAGGGGTAATACCGTAATTAACACTGGGTAAATTTTACGTGTTTATTATAATTAAAAGGTAGAGGAAAATAATTGACAGTACGACAGTAAAAGTAGTATAATGTAAGGCTTACATTAAGTGGACATTAAAATATTAAAAACATAAGAAAGTAAAATGGAATATCTGGGGAGAGGTTGAATAGTTCCCCCATATTAAGCCTAGCCCTTTAACTTGAACTAATCTACCAACAAACGTCTCCTACCAAGACTAACAAATGAGTAAGTAGTCCGGGAGCAACCCTACCAAATTGTTAATTTTCGTCGTCCATGTAAGTGGACGGACACAAAAGTATCAAATTACTAATTAGAGAAATAGACAAGTTCGAAATATATGTTCGTTAACTAAATATATTGGTGCATTCACATTAAAAACATTAATTTTTAGACTTGCCATTTGAGCAAATTCGTTTTCCCTTATAATTCGTAACAATTATAATTTCTACATTAGTTGATTTTTAAAGTTCTGCATTGTTTGACCAAATAAACTGTGTATCATAATAATTGTCTTGTAGTTTACAATTAACCTATATTCAAATAACTTTGTGATAATTAAATAATTGTGTTATCACTGTTTTGGCTACGAAAACTCCAGATGAAGCACTACCATACATGCGGAGGTGTCCGTAAAGGCGCGGTTACACATGCCCGAGTTGCCCGAATCGGTGGCAAAAGTTGCTCCGTGGAGCAACTTTTGCGCCCCAAGCAACTTTTTCGGGACCCATTTGTCACCCGAATAGGGCAACTTTTGCGTCCCGAACGTACGGGACGCATCGCCTGTTGCGGCAACTATAAATATGGGTTGCATGCAATAGTAGTAATGTGATAACTATATATATGATGTGCAAGCATTAATATACTATAATAATGCTCAAACCTTAAATATATATGTCATCACAGTATAATATTCAATAGATTGGGATGAGAAAACGGTTTAATCAAGAAGTAGGCTACGGTATGAATGCGAAATTTCAAGTTTGTACAAATAGCCTACAATATATTTAGGCAAGAATGGGAAGAATATTCTCTCAAGGGAATAAATGTGTCAGATATCCGTTATCATAATCAACTTACAATTATAATTTGCAACAGTAAACGATTTGTTATAACTAAATATGAATAATAGCTTCGTTACTGCAATGGTTAGCCTAATACTTCCTTCAGTATTACAAATTATGTATTCTGTATGCTTTGTAATCTTGATTAAATACCGTATTTATGCAGTATAGGTTCGGTTAAATTGTTAATGCGACGTGCTAAATAGACGTAGGCTACACTTTACATAACTTAGTAGCCTACATGTACAGTATACGGTAATAGTGTTTGGCGTGAATTAATAGGCTATGTCGTGGACATATATTCCATATGTAGCCTATAGCCTAAATAGGCCCATATATATATATATATAAAATCCATATACAGTAGGCTAGGCCTATATTAATACTTCTAATGATAATGTGACAGGTGATATCCGAACCTTAAGAGCTATAAAATACCACATGGAACACATAAAATCGTACATATAATACAGTAAACACAAGCAAGGAAAGAAATACTGTCACTGCCTATTTTAAATGTGTAATACGTAAAGCAAGGCCCCCGGGCCAGCCAGTCTTCTCTCTCGCTTACTTCTTTGGTTTATCATATCTTTATCTTGCTTGTGTTTACTTTATGATATAGCCTATACGTTATTATTGTGTTTCCTGTGTTCTTTAAGAGCTCTTTAGATTCGGATAGTACTGTAATTTATTAAGTAGGCCTAATCATTAAAATTACTTAAACATATCTAGTTAATGAATAAATAAGGAACAATACAGATGATAAATAAATGATCAGGGTAATAATAAGATAGCCAATCATGAGCGCGCTGCTGTTTCACTGAATTGCACTTTTACCGACAGACGTGGATTCATGTCGCTTGTTTTATGTAATGGCGATCAATATAGTCATACATACCTTGGTTTTTATATATGCTCAGCTTTATCATAGGGATTGTGATGTATTAATAGCGTGACGGGAAGCTAAAACGGCCGAATTAAGACCAATTAATTTCGAAGTGAAAACGAAAGAGTGTAGGCTACGGGAGATAGTGCTACGAGCAACTCTCTTCCTGCATGTGTAACCACTTGTTTTTGGGTCTCAGAAAAGTTGCCCGTAGCGGTGACAAAAGTTGCTTGGGTGGCAAAAATTCGGGCATGTGTAACCGCGCCTTAACCCGGCAAGCGCGATAGGCCTCACGGAAGGCTTCCTATAGGGAACGCGATAGGCCTCACGGAAGCAAGACCATAAAAAAGCCTTCCAAAAAAAAAAAAGGCCTATCAAAACAAAGGATTTTGTCTCTAGGTGAGATAATTCCCCTCTAGTACTCATCCATGTGTTTCTCAACCCTCCCTCTCCCCTCCTTCCCCACCTTATTCCCCCCTCCCCCCCCTCCTCAATTATCACCTATTTATCCTCTTATTATCATCATTTATCGGTTATTTTTCTCTCCCGCGATAATGTAGCACAAGTGGGTTGCATAAAAGATCGTTATGCAACACCCAGACACCGGCACACACCGCCCCGCTCGTCTCAGTTGACTCCCAGACAGCGAGAGGGGAGGGCTGCCTGTGGCTCTCTCTCGCCTGAGATTATGACCGGGTGGCCAATATCTGTGTTTTTCACCACCCAAATGCTTTTCCCACTTATTTTAGCACTCTTGAAGGTTCATATATACATCATATATGTAAAATAAAAGCATACCGAAAACAAATAATGCTTTATATTGTAAATATAACGAATTCTGTCAGAATCCCGGGCTAGAAATGCACAAATAACTACCCTAGCACCTAGGTCTATATCGCGCTTGTCAGGTTAAGGGGAGGTGTTGAATGTAGCTCTAAAACATGACGTCACTCACCATCTGCGCATGCGTGAGAATCTAGGCCCCGCATCTCAAATGTACAACTATTATATTAGATTAGATTAGATTAACCTAACCTAACCTAACCTAACCCAACCCTTAAATATAACCAAAATAACCAAAATAACAAATATAACGAAATAAAAAATATACCAAATACGAGTGGGATCGATCGCTGGTTTCCTCAGTGACGGGCGGGCGTTCTACCGAGTGAGCTATGGAGCGATCTGGGTAGAACGGTTTGAAGGGTATATTTAAACGCAACGGAGGTGAGGGGCGGGGCATAGGGGGCCTAGATTCTCACGCATGCGCAGATGGTGAGTGACATCATGTTTTAGAGCTACATTCAACGCCTTCCGTCCGTAAGCCACGTTACGGACACCTCCGCACGTATGGCAGTCAGTATGTACCACTCGGTAGTAGCAGGTTAGTACCGCTCCGCACCCCAGTCGGGTACTGAAGGGTACTAAACAAAGAGGTCCTTTCTTACACAATGGTCTCTGGTAGACTAAAGAAAGCCAAGCGCTTGTGAATCCTCGAAGGAGGAGATACGGGCGCTATATAAGTAACCAGAAGATTATTATTATTATTATTACCTGCCTTGCAGATTGGACCGCTCCGCAATAGTACGGAAGGGTAATAAATACAGCAGTCCTTTATTATAGTTAGTTATGCTAAAATATTATCTACAAAACTGTAATACATAAAAACAACATTCACAAGTAATCAGTGATTTAAATTCAAGAAAACGGTTGAAGGGTAACTAAAATATTCAAAATCTGTTTTTAAATATATCTCGTAAATACAATAGATTTCGAAGTTAACGTTTTAGCATTATATGTCTAAAAATTATACTCTTTGTATATAACTTTACACATTTTCTCCACACTGGTATGGATGAGGTTGATTTTATCTAGATACAATTTGCGGCCTTTGCTCCCGGACTAGAGGCAGGTGACAATGAATGAAGTAGGTCCACTCGAGGTTGGTGATGTAGTAAAGATTGTATCCTACACTTACGACTCTCACTTAGGCTAACCCCTTCACTACCATCACGTCATTCTTTTAAACTTAAAGTATCATTCTGCCTATATTTGGACGGCTATTTTAAACTTAGGAAGGACCTCTAACAACCAAAGCGGTAAACTCCATCTCAATTCCACCTTTCATTCCCACATATATCTCTAAGCTCAATAAAATCATCTAATAGCCAAAATAGAATCAAGGAATACGCTATTGCATATTGGAAGGGTTAACTCTACCTAATCTATATAATAGTGAAGTTCTTAATAATACTACAGTAACGTTATCATTAGAGGCATTCATTATTTTCTAAAAACAGAAACAAAAAAAAAGAGGAAGTGAATAAGTAAAGCCAATGAAAACCAGATTGATACACTTAATGGCAACCTCCATTCATAAACAAATTGTAACACTTAGTATTGAACTGGCGTGGAGTGAAGTACAGTGGAAAGCTATTATGAGTAGGTGAATTCCAAACACAGGTAGTTCGGGGTATAGCTAATTCATATTATCACCACCTCACCAATTAACTTACAAATAAACCTAATTAATGAAATCAATGAAACTAATGAATACATGTGGTACTCCAAGGATTCGAACCTAGGATACTCACACCGAAATTCCGCGCACTAACCATTATGATATAAGTTTTGAAAAACAGAAGTTCTGCAGTTCGAAGTAATTGTCAAGTCATGGGCTCTACAGTATTTTTATATCAAAATGTGTGGTAATTTTAAAACTAATGAACGGGAAAAGTGACAATGAGAGAGGTTCAATCAAGGTTAATGTTTGTTTTTTATATACATTTAATGATTGAGCCCAGCCACAAAAACGGTGACAGGTATAGTGGAGCTTGGTGTGGTAGAGAAAAGAACAGGTCAAGGTGATAACTGGCTACTCTGGCTACCGCTGCCCAATTATACAAATATTCCATGCAAAGGTTAACTCCGTCATTCTGGTTAACTGTAAACTATAAACTTTCCTTGGCTTTGGGAAGACCATTTATAGTCAAGGGGCTTTAAACTACTTCGACTAACTCCATTACAATTATTATTTTGCTTTGTTTTCTTGTATCCTGATCAACACTAGACAATGTTATTAAGCTCGAGAAATGACTCATAGTCAAAGGAGTCAATCAAGATCAATTTATTATCGGTACCTACATATTTATGTTCGTATGGATAAGATAAACTCTCACAGGAATTGCACGGAAAATAAATTTTCAAATGTATAAACTATAAACTACACATAGCAGAACGTAGGAAGGAGCAAATGTATACGATAAGATGTAGGTCTGTTTGTATATGACATACTGTAGTATAGTTGGATAAGTAGAATGGGAGGCACAGACAGTACAATATTGGTACGTATAAATGCCATCAGAATGGTAATGGGTGTGTGGAGTGTCAGTCTGGGGGTGTCATGGTAATGCAGGATAGTTGTGGTGAGGGAGGTACAACAACAAGTGAGTCACTGTGACTATACTGTACAACCTCCCCGTTGGTTGATCACGTTTATTTTATTTTAATATTTTGTCTGTAACAGTGTACCTGACTCACTCAATGTCTCACATAACTCTTATCCTTCTCTATATGTCTCCCTGCCTTACTCTAGGTATATTTTATCTAACAAAACAAAAATGGCACGTAGGCTACACTCGACCAAAAAACAATCTTTACACTGGCGAGCGGTAAATAATATAGTGTGAATGGAATGAATCAAGTGAAACTATAGGTTTGACTCCTGCAAGGAGATAAAGAAAACCTAATATTTTTAGTAGTGGCCCCGTAATCATTGACGATTATGCCTATTACATAAGGCACCCTCTTCCGCCGTAGTTTTGAATCTACCGCGCAGAGCATAAAAAAATTGAGGAGCCTTCATCATGAGCGCACGCAACCTCACTCATGGTTCAGTCATTATGAAATTGGGTTCTCACTACGAAAAAACTTTGTAACAAATAAAAAACAAAAAGAAAATAAGAATAACTATTCATAAGCTTTCCATATACTCGTGGATGTACTTGTGTGGATCTTTGACCAGACGCTGACTCAGGCGTCATTCTTCCTTCACTGACATATCAAGTAAACCAAAATCCTTAATACATCAACGAATGGGAAGGGGATGGTCGGGAGGGCCCCAGTCGTCAATGATTACGGGGGCACTACTAAATATTAAGTTTTCTTTATCTCCTTGCAGGAGTCAAACCTATAATTTATTAGTGGCCCCTCCATCATTGACGATTATGCCTGATATCTAAGACTGGAGGGGGACATTCGTAATCATATCATAACTCTAGCAAAGGCAGATAATCAAACAACCACATAGTATTCTTACTTTGTAAAAAAGATATATTTGGCGCATAAACTTTATACAGCACATATATACAAAAGGGGTACAAGCAGGAGCGTGCTTCAAAGAAGCCTGCTTGATAAAAAGGGGTTAACTCTGAGATTCTGAGAACAGATCCGCCAGTTAACAAGGCACCCCACTTAAATTAAGTGGTGAAAAAATAAAACTTATAAGTTTACATGTGCACATATAAACCCCATAAAATTAGTGGATATATCTTGCAAAATATAACCAATGCTTAAATTAGATTGCTTCTCAGCCCAAAAACTACTTACAACAACACTGTTGTTTGTACTATAATTGTACTAGCACAATTTCCTGTAATGAATAGTACAGAGAAATTTACATATCACAACACCCATAAACAGTATCACAGATCTCATACTCTGGCGGGGTCTAGGGTGTCCTATGTTACACTGACTGCAAACCCCCCCCCCCCTTTTCTTGAAATTAAACAATAAGTGACTTAGGGGCCACCTAGACCCTTTGCCTTAAAGCTATACATGGCAAGGAAGGTTTGTCTAGAGCTACTGAAAGGTAACGAGTCAAAAACGTATGATTAGAGGCCCACAACTGTGTGGACGTAATATCTTCAACATAATTTTTTTTAAGGAAACGTAACGAAGCCGCCCACTTGCGTAAATCGTGGGCCCTACCCGCAACGCCGGGATTACTCTCTTTAATGACCTCGACCAAGAGAGAAGCCAGTCTACGTTTCATCAAGCATTTACCCGTACTTGCTACCCATAAAGCACCGTGGTGATTTAGAGGTGCCACTCTCAAATATTTGGTTAGAGCTTGCACTGGACATAAATTATGGTGCACCTTTCCCCTTTTCAACGCCGGCACCGTGAACTCTGAAAACACGTGTTCACTGTGCTCATTCTTGGCTATGAACCCTGGGGAAGGTGCAATGTGAATACACTCATTAAGCCTACCAAACCTGAGGCAATTAGGTGTGTTGCTCATCGCCGCCAGCTCAGATACTCTGTTCCCGGTAGCCAAGGCCATAAGGAATACTGCCCTTTTTAAAAGTAATGTAAAGTCTGCAGTATTTTGGTACAGACGGGAATGAAGTAATGACAATGCCTTGTCCAGAGACCAGGTAGGCATGAGCTGACGGGGAGGTGGGCGGAGTTTAAAACATGCCCTCATAAAACCTTTTTCCTCAGCAACTGGTATGGAGAGACCGGTAAGGTCCAAAAACGGCATCCTAATCGCTGTTAAGTGATTTTTTAACGTTACTACAGATAAACGTTTCTGCTCGAACAGATAATTTAAATAATTAAAAACCAAAGCCACCGAGGGCACAGTTTGTTCTGTTCTAAGAATCCAAGAAGTAAAGGCTTGCCAATGCGATTGATACTGTCGCTTAGTAGACTGGGTATATTGATTCATGAATTTATTGGTCATGTCTCTACCATATGGTGCTAGCCATTTGGCCTCCTGAATGTCCATAATGCAAAAGTCAGCGAGGTCTTTAGGTTGCCAATTGTGTCTAAGTGGAAAAACCCTACCGGGAGTGATACCGGGTCCGGGCACCACATCTTCAATTGCTGGTACCACAACTGCGCCGGCCACAGGGGCGCGATTAGCGAGACTATGCCCCGATAATCCTGTAGTTTGTTTACTACGTGGCACATTAGAGACGCATCTGGCGGCGGAAACAGATAAATGGAACTCCACCTGTTCCAGTCTGTCACCAGTGCGTCTGGCCCGCCCGCCGGCGTTATCGTCCAGCGGGTGAGGTACAGTGGGAGTTTGTGAGTCTCCTCTGACGCAAACAAATCCACTTGTGGATGGTAAGGTTCCGCAATCATTTGGTCGAAAATGGTTTGCTTGAGCGCCTATTCTACTGTTGTGCTCTGTCTCCGAGACAGAGCGTCTGCCCAGACGTTTTCTACGCCTGGGAGATAAGATGCGTGAAGCTGAATGTCCAGCCTGTTGGCTAGAATAAAAATATTTTCTGACACGTTTAGCAACCCCCGAGATCTCGTCGACCCTTGTTTCTGAATACAGTGAACTGCATTCAGATTGTCCATTCTGAAGGCCACCGACTTTCCCCGTAAAGTAGAGCCGTGAGCCTGAAGGAAATATAAGGGGACTAGTAATTCTTTGACATTGATGTGGGAGATTTCTAAATGGGACCAAAGCCCTTGACCCTGGTGCCCTTGGTTTGACTGAAAGCCCCAACCTATCGTTCCTGACGCATCCGTGTCTACCCATACCGTCGGCGGAGGAGAGGTCCATGACATGACTGAGTGTAATGTTTCCCTCTTCGCCCAGACCGCTAGCAAGTTGTGGATTAATTTTGGTATGGGCCATAATTTTTTCGCCGGCAATAGCGGAAAATATTTGTTGCCCTCCAATATTAACCGTTTGACTCTTAACTGGCCCAACTGTATAGTTAGTTGAATCCAGTTGAGAGAGCCGACCAGAGACTCCCAGATTCTCCGTGTCGTAGTCAGACTGTGAAGGAACAGAAACAATTTCCTGCGAAATCTGTTGCGATTGTCCACACTCTGACTCAGAGTGAGAGTAGCTGTGTCCCAGACCAGCCCTATCCACTGAACTACTCTTGAGGGAACAAGGTTTGACTTTACCAGGTTGACCTTGAACCCTAGAGTTTTGACATGTTTTAATGTTATGTTGACATGATTTATGCATACTTGTTCCGTCTCTGCCACCACTAGCCAGTCGTCTAGATACCATAAAATCCTGATCCCTTGCTTTAACAAGGGCATCAGGGCTTGCCGGACTAATTTCGTGAATAAACGAGGTGCTAGGTTCAATCCAAACGGCATCCTCTGAAATACACAAGTCTGATGCTTTATTCTTAAGGCCAGAAACCGTTGAAATCTTTTGTTTACCGAGACGTGCCAATACGCGTCTGTCAGGTCTAAAGAACACATCCATCCTCCCGGCGGAAGTGTTAGCCTGATCTGGTTTACTGTTAGCATCCTGAATGACATGTTGTGAATATGAAGGTTCAGATAAGACAGGTCTACGACTGGTCTCATCTGAACACTGTCCCTTTTGGGCACTAGAAAGAGTTTGGATGTGAAAACTGGGTAATTTTGAGGAACCGGAATGATGACATTCTTGGCGATCATTTCCTGGACTAGTGACTCCACCTCTAATGAAACTAAATTTGCCTTTGTCGGCTGACGTAAACGAGGTCGCCGGAGCCACTGCCAGGTGATGCCCTTGCGTGCCACCATCCTCGCCCAAGTATTTACTGGCCATGCGCGGTGACACGTCCGGAATGACCCAGTTAGCAGACAAGGGTTCGCCGGCTGTACTACCCTCTGATCCACCCGCCGTGAGACCGGCCCCGGGAGTGAGAGAGACTTTAGTTTTTTGGTGGTGGTGGTGGTGGTGGTGGTGGATGCTTAGCCGACTGGCCGGCGTTGGCAGAAGACGGGCCCTGGCCCGGTCTGTTATAGTTTCGTCCTTTATGACCTGCAAACTTACCTGTACTGACCTTGGGGGGAAGCGGACTTAGGTATATGAAAGGGCTTTGACCCACCCGGCTGAGCTTTTGCGACTGGCTTGGGTTTGGGAAAGTTAAAAGCAGGTTTCTTAGAAGGGGTGGGACTGTGCTTAAAGGCCTGAGCCATATTGAAAACAGTTCTCCACACATCAGGGGACATTAACGAGGGAGTTAGCACCGGCGACATGACCACCTGGTTTGCAATTCTATCAGGAAGTTTCCTCACCAGGGACATCCTAAGATCCTGTCTCGTCCGCACCGCCTCGAGCAAGGCTGTGCGGATATCCCCCAACGACTGAATTGAAGTCTGAAGGAGTAATCGCCGAGATAGTTCAACCGATCTTCTGGCCTCCGCGTCCGCGATTGCCTGAGTAGATCTTAGCATAGATTTCGCCACCTGGTGCGTAACAATGTACTGGGAAAAAAGTCTATACGCCTTCCCCCGTAGCCTAAACTCCCGGTCTAGGTGAGCTGGTGAAGGCGTAGTGAAAGGATCTTTAAGTTCGCATAGATTGATTTTGGGGGCAGCTAAAAAAGCAAACAAAGCAGATGGAACTCCGCCGGCTGAAAAGACTGGCATAGAGAACCAAGAATGGCTGTCCTGAGGAATCTGGTGCGAAGATTTTGAGGTGAAGGTGGTCGCAAAGTTCTGAGCCTCTACCTCCCATTCCACCAAAGGTCCTGGACCCAACTGCCCCACCTTCAACACTGGGTTAGCGGCTGTGTCTGTGACCGTTTGTAAATCTAATTCTGGAGTGAGAGCTGACAGTGCTTTTATATCATTAAAACCGTCATGCTTGGTCCAGTCAGAAAACAGTTTTGAAGCTGAGGCAGGGGGCAGTGCAGGTGTAGCTGTATACACAAAATAGTCATGGTGATAATGGTTCGGAATGGCCTTAATATTAACATCAAGTACATTACCCGCAATATCCAAGGCTAGTAACTTTCTAGATTTATTTCCTTGGATTACCCACTCACGTGGCACTGGAAGTTCCCCTGACAAAGTGGGCTGTGCCGCCTCTGGCTTAGTTGGGATCATTTGAACCCATGAATCATCTGGACCGTAGAACAGGGGCATAGCTACCTTTCTTAACGGTGCTTTATCTAAAGGGGGAGGATTCACATCCGTTACCACCCTTACACTAGAAGTAGTCAGTGCCGCCGAAGCAGGCCTAGTGACCATATTAGGTGATATAGAGGGAGGGTGCGGAATCTTGGTCAAAGCAATAGAAGCGATCAGAGGCCGAACACTTGAACTTGTCACGGGAGCTCCCAGGTCCACTGTAGGAGTCTCCAGCTGTTGGCCAATTTTTTTTGTTAGAGCAGTAACTAACAATCCATCTATTTCCTCCGCCGTGACAAATTTAGCAGATGAAGAACTCAGAGGTGAATCATTCCTATCTTGTGAATCATTCCTATCTTGTGAGTCGTCTAGAACTGAACCCGACTCTTGCACTTCCATGTCAGAGATTATAGACACCTCATCCTTGTCATCTGGCCCATCATGAGAGGGTTCCGCCGAAGCCAGAACCTCGTCTTGGTGCCAAGTTAGGTCAGGAATGGATGATGGGATCACAGCGTCCCAGTGGACGTCCGTCCGTACCTGTGGCTCCTGAACCAGACGTGGGCCTTCATGCCCTGGTTGGGAATACCGCCATACACCCAGGCCTTGGCCCGAACTCCCTTGGGAGTCAGATACACCATCAACCACTGAGCCCCCACTAGACTCTTCTAAAGGGCGATCACTGCCTACAGAACTCTCTCTAAGTGTGTAATATCTATTGGTAACCTGTCCGCCGGCAACACCCCCACCACAGTCTCTGACTCCACTCCCGCCCCATCAGATTGGACACTAGATAAGTCGGGAGTAGAGGCAAAAAGTGAGGCACGAGGCTCCGGCGAACGCCGGGAGGCCTTTCGTTCCTTAGAATCTTTCCTGGAAGATTTGTGGCTGCGGTGTGACTTAGATCTTTCACTGCTCTTAGACTTAACCGATCTTTCACTAGAGCTGTCCTTGGACTTTTCCTATTTGCTCCTCTTTCTTGCTGGTGAAGAAGAATGACTAGGCGGCTATTGTCTGAGGGGTGACCTGGACCTGGGCCACGCCCGTGACGTGGAGGCTGTCACCGGGGGCGTGGGTTCACGAGGTCTCTTAGAAGTGGTAGGGACCAGAGAAAGTGCTGTACCCTGCCCAGTCTCTGCCGACTTTCGTACAGTTACTCTAGAGGTACGTTTAATAGGGGGGTGCTCAATCAGTAATTTATCCCAAAGAATCACATTATCACATTGCAGCGCTTTATGAGCCACTGTGGTAGCATAACTTGACAACTGCTGCCTGACCTCCCTCAAAGCGACCGCCGCGGATCTAC
The DNA here is from genome assembly GCA_032716605.1 of Paralithodes platypus. Lineage (NCBI taxonomy): Eukaryota > Metazoa > Arthropoda > Malacostraca > Decapoda > Lithodidae > Paralithodes > Paralithodes platypus. The sequence continues at coordinate 56,123,441 of CM064486.1, read as the reverse complement.
TATTGTCCCGCAACACTTTGACACTCAATTGAGTACAGAAGGTACAGTTCCCCGTTACCCACAAACCCCTTGAGCGATCTAAACATTTAACACATCTAATGCAAAGAGTGTGTGCAAAGATAGGGATACCTGAACATGAGGGAGCAATACACAAGGCAAAAACAGGGTCTAGGGTAGCCATGACAGAGACTGGTGGAAAACACGAACCCACCCCCGGTTTACTCCAGGTTCTCGAAAGACTCGCCGGAACTCAGCCCTGGAAAAAAGAAAATTTCCAGGAATTAATGCTCATAAGGCTACACTAACATGTTCGAACACAAGTGTTAGACAACCCGCCGGGTAACGAGACGTAATACACAACTATCACGGCTCGCTACGCGGAAGGTTCATGTATAAAGATTTCAGAATATCTTAACTTGTCCAAAAGATTTATGTATATCCTCTGACATAATATAAAGACCACCATGGCTTTTTATAAATGACGCAGTCTTCCCAGTGGTGTTTGTTAAGTTCTTACTGGAAAACCCCTAGAAGACGCCGGCACCCGTATTATCTCGCAGATAAAAAACTGGGAAGCCTGTCTTAAATGCTAGATCTGGCTTCTCCCGAAGCGTTCTAGATCGCCGTATGTTGAATGGCGGCGATACGTATCGTATCCCTCGATTGTCTGGTTAACTACACTGAATTTTGCAAATCCGTTAATCCCACCCTCCCAAGGTGCAACCGCCGGGTGTGAATTTTTAACGTTAACCCCAAAAATTCCTATCCCCACTTCTTTGCAAAAGATCGCCGGGGAGGAAAGACCAATCAACAAACAGCCTAGTTTTACTGGCTTTGCAAAAACCGGGAAAAACTCAACTCAACAAGTGTCCGTATGAACACTTAGTTAAATGGGTAAAGCCATCCCGCCGGGAAACACAGTAAGCCTGAACACAGGCCCCACCACAGAGACGCAGTCCTGGAGAGCCTCAGGCCACCACTCGCCGGGGAAAACAAGCCTATTTTAACCACGCGTGATTAAAACTCGGCAACCAGCCGGGTTTTCATGGTGTAACCGAGAAAACCCGCCGGAAAAGGCAACCCACCCCGTTCAGATTCAATCTGAACGCACCAAATAGACCATGGAATTAGCCAAAGCACAACTAACCCAGGACACACAAATAGTCCGTGGAATTAGCCAATACACAACTAATCCAGGACACATATATAGTCCGTGGAATTAGCCAATACACAACTAAACCAGGACACACATGACACAGTAGTACATATTTATAACATAAATCAATAACACTTGTACATGTGGTAAAGCTACGAGAGGCTGGCTAGGCCTAGGCAGACGGAAATACAAAGTAAACATGTCGTAATATAAACAAAAAGCACTGAATTATATCACAACAGGAACCACCGTCAACACACCACTGTAGCAAAAACTTCCCGGCAAAGGGAAGAACTGACTCGGGACCCAGAAAAAACTTCACTAAGTGAAGAAAAATACGCTGGGAACGTCAGAGAATAAAAAGCTACCTCATCAGAAAGATAAAAAGAAGCAATAATAACGCGTAATGAAAGCCGCCTACATCACAAAGCTAGCTAACCGTGAAAAAGTTCACACGTCCACAACGGGACCACGAGGGTACACCCGAAATAGATGCCCCAAACACACGACCCAAAATACACTGCACTGCGGGCAACCCGCCCAGGACACTCCTGCTACGCATATCCTAACCTTACTCGATACATCCCGGAGTAAACAAATGAGAAAAAACTCACTAGGGACGCAACAAATGCGGAACCAGCGGAGCGTGGGGAGGCACGTCCGGGTAGGTTGAGCGCAGAGCAGAGAAGGAAGAATGACGCCTGAGTCAGCGTCTGGTCAAAGATCAACACAAGTACATCCACGAGTATATGGAAAGCTTATGAATAGTTATTCTTATTTTGTTTTTGTTTTTTATTTGTTACGAAGTTTTTTCGTAGTGAGAACCCAATTTCATAATGACTGAACCATGAGTGAGGTTGCGTGCGCTCATGATGAAGGCTCCTCAATTTTTTATGCTCTGCGCGGTAGATTCAAACTACGGCGGATGAGTGTTTGAAGAGAGTGCCTTATGTAATAGGCATAATCGTCAATGATGGAGGGGCCACTAATAAATATACGTCTGTGAGGTATTATCATAAGATTTCGACCCACTTCTAGAATGTTTAGAGCGTTCGTGTAAAAAAATTTTTTTTGTCGAGTGTACATCTTACCCAGTCTCTTTATCTCATAATTATTACTGACACACACACACAACAAACACACCCACATACCTCACTCAGTCTCTCTTTATACCACACACACACGTGTATCATTTTCGGGTGATAGTTTGCATTAACATTAACTAACTAACTCACTCACTCACACTCTCTCTCTCAGAATGCTATGGTGTGTGTGTGTGTTGAGTATGTATGTGTGTGTTAAGGTAATAGGTGTATGGTAGTGTGTGGCGTATCTCATAGCCTGTCCTTGTATAGCTACCATTTTGGCTCTTGTTTATGCATCCTCTTCCACAAACATACGAACAAACACGATTACCGACCGTTGATAGTCGCTCCATATCAGTGTGTGTGTGTGTGTGTGGTGTGGCTATCAGGGATTATTTTCACGTTATAGTGAATGTACACCTACACAAACCACAATGAGTATATTCATATGAATCTGTATCGAATACATGACAAATACGGTGCAATACAATATCCATAAAGTTTTAGATTATGATTTTAATGAATCAAAGATTGATATGAGTGGATATATATTAGGCTTGCCAGTGTACAGTGGTTCGCTGAGTAGCACTTCCAAATTTACACCAATGGTTAATATACAACACAAAAATAATATGTTTATTTTTGCATTAATGAAACACCAAGGATCCATCTGGCAAACAACCTTCATGTTTAACCTTAACCTTGACACTGATACGTTCCCTTAGTAAATACAAACCAAACAAATCACTCATACAATTATATATTTTATAACCTTTGGTATATCTCATGATATGCAATAAATCATGTTATCCGTGGAGGATATCGTTATCTAAGATCTAATACTCATCCCTAAATATGTTAATGCCATGTGTATGCTAATATAATTGCTACAACATGACAGGTGGGACGAAAGGCGTATGTGAGAGGTGTATTTATATGAATAATGCATAAATGAGATATTAAGAGAGAGAGAGAGAGAGAGAGAGAGAGAGAGAGAGAGAGAGAGAGAGAGAGAGAGAGAGAGAGAGAGAGTTACAAATAGATACCAAATACACTCATTGCAGAAAGTGCAAGATACTATCTCCTCTTTTCTTGAACTGTTCTACTGCAGAACTGTTGAGGGAAGTTTGTTCCAAGTAGAACAGATCTTATAGGTGAAAACGTTTCCACAAATACTAGTGCTGAACCTTTTCAATTATAATTTCAAGCCATGATTGTGTATTGTATTCATATTAAGGCTAACACTTTTAATATAATCCACAGTAAAACCCAATAATTATTTTAAAACCTTCAAGCCATGTGGTGGGCCGGATCTGTCAGAGTGAGGGTTGGTGTCCTCTACTTCCCATAGCCAGTTTCTGACTTTACTTTTTTCATCATTCTTATTTCTATATTTTTTCCTGAGAGTGGTGAAGGCAGTGGGGCCATAATAGTGTGCCCCATGGTTCCCTAGTGTCTTACTCTCGCAGCCCACTGGCACAAGTCGGCCTTTCTCTCTGGCGTAGGGATGCAGCGACCCCACCGCCCGCCACTTAGGTAGTGCTCTCAGCCTCTGTAGCAGTTACAGTGATTTCTATTCGAATTACATATATATCTAATTCCTAGTTTGCTCAGTCCATTTCTTGTTACTGCCTTATTGTAGCACGGTCAAGGCTGGTGTGGTGTTGTTGTTGTTGCTGTTCCTCAAGCTGCCTGGCCGAACAGCCCCAAGGCCCCGAGCAATGCCAAGGCCACAACCGAGCGCCCCCACAGAACCCTCCCTGCCGACCACAATAAAGCCTGTGTGACCGAAGCCACTCCATGGCGAGGAGCTGAGGAGGGCGACAGAAACGCCCGGGAAACCAAAGCCCCACCCAGGGCCCCGCGCCCCTCAGCAACTACGAAGAGAAAGCTGAGGGGCAAAGGAAAAAATGTGACGCTTTGGCTTCCAATCTTGGTAGATTGGGAGGTCAATCCACGGAAGAGACGCCGTCACTTGAGATCTAGAAAATATATAAGTAAAAGGAACAGTCAGAGTAAGCTATGGGTATGGCAGAGATCGCTCAGTTCTCACTCTGATAGACCAGCCCATCACCCCATGACTAGAACCCAATCCTCTCAGCATCAGCTAGGAAAGGCCCTAGAAAGCCGCCTTTGGCGGGGAGATAGCTCCCCTATTTCAACCCCTTTCAGGGACCCGCCCTGGTGTGGTGTGGATTCGCCTGGTGCAAGTGCTTCAGGGGGACTTTGTGGAGTCTTGCTGAGACACAGTTAGTGCTATACCACCATTGGTCACTGTGATGAAATTGATGATATGATGGGGCTGTGTTGTGGCAAGTCTTTAATGTACTGATTACAATAACGAGTCTAAAACCACGCTCTCTGTGGATGAAGCGGTCTTTAAACTTGTAAGTAGGCATGTATGTATGTACATTAATGAGCTGACCTTGTAGGCTGCATGTTTCCAACTAAAAGAGATCAAAAACTTTCAACCGGTCCTTATAACTCGGCCTTCTAATCAATGGAATACGTTTTGTAGCCCTAACTTGCACTCTTTCCAGTCGCTCTATATCTTTCTTGAGTGCTGGAGACCAGAATTAAACAGCATACTCCAGGAGAGGATGTATCAGAGCAGTGTAGAGTGTAAGGACTATTTCCTTATTTCTATACTTAATTTGCCTCTTCATATAGCCAAATAATTTATGAGCTTTCTTCTCTACTTCAATGCACTGCTTGGAAAAGTTTATGTCACTGCTAATCAGAACACCTATATCCTTTTCCAAGTCAGTCACTTTCAGGGGCATTCCCAATAGAGAATAGCCTGACTTGGGGTTTGCTTGGCCAATATGCATCACCTTGCACATTTCCAAGTTTAGTGGCATCTGTTATGTCTCAGTCCATTCACCCAGTCTGTTAATAACTGAAGGAGAGGAGGAAAGTGGGGAAGGAGGGGAGGTAGAGGACTGAGATTTTGCATGGCCCAGGGGCCAAAAAAAAATAAAAAAATAAAAAAATAAAAATAAACAAAATATTTTTTTTCGATGTCAAAAGTTGATTTTTTTTTTCACTCACTCTTAAGAGTCTCCCAGCAGTCCGCCAGGGGAACTCTTAAGAGTCTCCCAGCAGTTCCCGGGTTAAGATCCATCCTGAGCTGTTTAATGCCTTTAACCCAGCAGCTGCGGGAAGACTCTTAACCCGGGAACGGCGAGAACACTCTTAAGAGGTTTTGGTGGGCAAAGGCGAGAACACTCTTAAGAGGTAAGGCCTAAAAAAAACATTTTAAAATGCCCAAGTAGCATTTACAAGTGAACAAGTGAAATGGTGATTAAGTGAGATAATTCCCCTCCATACCTCCTATCACTCCTCCACATGTATCAAAATCCCCTCCTTCCCCCCCCCCACCACTTCAATTATCACCTATTTTTCCTCTTATTACCATATTTATTGGTGTATTTATGGTGCCAATATCTCCAAGCCGATCGTAGTGTGGTGTTGCGTGTGTCTATGAGTGGGAAAAAGAGAGAGAGAGAGAGAGAGAGAGAGAGAGAGAGAGAGAGAGAGAGAGAGAGAGAGAGAGAGAGAGAGAGAGAGAGAGAGAGGGGGGGGGGGGAAGAAATTATGTTTGGTAAGCGTGAATGTATGTGAAATTATGACAGGTGGTATGAAAGTATGACAGTTGTGAATAAATGTAAAATGTATGAAAGGTGCAAATGTATACCAGGTGTGAATGTATGACAAATGTGAATTGTGAGTGTGAATGTATGACAGGTATGAATGTATGACAGGTGTGAATGTATGACAGGTATGAATGTATGACAGGTGTGAATGTATAAAATATGTGAATGTATGACAGATGTGAATGTATAACAGGTGTGAATGTATAACAGGTGTGAATGTATGACAGGTGTGAATGTATGACATGTGAATGTATAACAGGTGTGAATGTATAACAGGTGTGAATGTATGACAGGTGTGAATGTATGACAGGTGTGAATGTATGACATTTGTGAATGTATACCAGGTGTATATGTATAACAGGTGTGAATGTATAACAGGTGTGAATGTATGACAGGTATGAATGTATGACATGTGAATGTATAACAGGTGTGAATGTATGACAGGTGTGAATGTATGACAGATGTGAATGTATGACATGTGAATGTATGACAGGTGTGAATGTATGACAGGTGTGAATGTATAACAGGTGTGAATGTATAACAGGTATGAATGTATGACAGATGTGAATGTATAACAGGTGTGAAAGTATGACAGGTGTGAATGTATGACAGGTGTGAATGTATAACAGGTGTGAATGAATAACATATGTGAATGTATAACAGGTATGAATGCATATCAGGTGTAAATGTATAACAGATGTGAATGTATAACAGGTGTGAATGTATAACAGGTATGAATGTATAACAGGTGTGAATGTATGACAAGTGTGAATGTATGACAGGTGTGAATGTATAACAGGTGTGAATGTATAACAGGTGTGAATGTATAACAGGTGTGAATGTATAACAGGTGTGAATGTATGACAGGTGTGAATGTATGATAGGTGTGAATGTATAACAGGTGTGAATGTGGTGTGAATGTATGACAGGTGTTAATGTATAACAGGTGTGAATGTATAACAGGTGTGAATTTATGACAGGTGTGAATGTATGACAGGTGTGAATATATAACAGGTGTGAAAATGTATGACAGGTGTGAATGTATAACAGGTGTGAATGTATAACAGGTGTGAATGTATAACAGGTGTGAATGTATGACAGGTGTGAATGTATAACAGGTGTGAATGTATAACAGGTGAATGTATGACAGGTGTGAATGTATAACAGGTGTGAATGTATAACAGGTGTGAATGTATGACAGGTGTGAATGTATAACAGGTGTGAATGTATGATAGGTGTGAATGTATAACAGGTGTGAATGTATAACAGGTGTGAATGTATGATAGGTGTGTGTGTGTGTTAGTGACAGGTGTGAATGAGGCAGAGGAACGTGTGTGAAAGTGTTTGTAAGCAGCCCTGACCACCACTACAACCCCAACCAACCAGACAGCATTGCCACCACTAATATACTGTATACCCGTCCCTTACCCACCTGTCATCCTATCTCTAGCTTTCTATCATTCTACTCTATAATCTACCTACCAATTTACTCTCACTTAACAATCTATCCTCCGCCTCTCTCTTTCTCTCTTTTATATATATATATATATATATATATATATATATATATATATATATATATATATATATACTGTATATATATATATATATATAGATATATATATATATATATATATATATATATATATATATATATACAGTATATACAGGGTGTTTCAAAAATACCTTTCATAAATTTCAGAATGAATAGACCTAGCAATAATAAACATACTGTACTTAACTATATGATGGTTTTGGAAATATCTCATATTTACCGTTATATATTGCACATGTTAGCTTAAATAGGAAAGTCTAGGGGATGAAAACAATCAGTCGATTACCATCACCTCAGTTACTATATTTTGTACATGGGCAGCAGCAAACCCACATGCAACAACAACGAGAGGATATCAGGAATGCTTTTTTATTACTATTTGGGCCGGTATTCTTGGTGACCATCTAATCGGACCTTTTCTGCTACCACAACATAAGTAACATACACCTCAGACACCTAGGACCACAAGGCATACAAGCTCTCACCAATATATCAAACTACACTCATCCCTCTGCTATCACGGGTAATTGATGCCCTAATTCTACCGCTATAGCGAAAATCGCGATTTCAGCACTGAAAAACTAATGGGAATAATTATAATTGGTGCCGAGGTACCAGGCTCACCCACCTTGGACACCCATTTCCCCCCAAATACATCCAATAAATACATATTATTTGAGGAGAATACTTACATATTATGAGATTACTAACCACAGAGACTATATTTGAAATCAGTCATATATAGCCTAGCCTAGCCTAACTCATCGGCATAATTTCGCCGCTTTCGTCTGACACAACATCGGTGTAGGTAGCCTAAACCGGCATTTGCTCTCTGTCTGTTTTGATGGTGGACATTTATTTCCTTTGTCATTACCACCAGGCCCACTGTCCCTATCACTGAATGCATTTGAGGAGAATACTTATAAATACACATTATGAGGAGATTACTTACCACACATACTATATTTGAAATCAGTCATATATAGCCTAGCCGAATGCTAGACTACTCGGCCCACGGGACAGCTCGGCCAGGACAGCTCGGCCCACGGCGAGACAGCTCGGCCCAGTAAAAACGAGACAGCTCGGCCCTGTGTTAATTACGAGACAACTTGTAATTAACCTAACCTAACCTAACCTACACATTATGAATCGAGAGAACTAGCCTATGACATAATTATACAATAAACAAACATTTCGCCCACATTACACACACGCCATAAACCCTCCACTTAGCTCTCCCCATCCTATACCCTGACTGGTCTCGTCAAATTGTCCCATAGCAAAACATGGGGCCGAGCTGTCTCAAATAATGGGCCGAGTTGTCTCGCCGTCGTGGCCGAGTTGTCCAAAAGTGGTCCGAGCTGTCCGAGCCGAGTTGTCCCATGGGCCGAGTCGTCCAGTCACCAGCCTAGCCTAACTCATCGGCATAATTTCGTCGTCGGCGTTGATACTCTAGACCGGCATTTTCTCTCTGTTTTGATGGCCCTGGGAATTTAATTCCTTCATCATTACCACCAGACCCACTATCCCTATCACTGAATGCATCAAAGGAAATAATAAACACGCAAGATACGAGGTTTGGGCAGAAAAAAACTTGTAAACATGTTGTTTTCCAACACAATGGTGGCCAGCCTGTCCACCAATCACAGCCGCTGATGTTCTGTGACGTCATCGGGCGCCGTGTTTGAACATTCCCGTCGGTACGGAACCGCGATAGCACCCTTTTGGGACGTAATAAGGAAATTTTATGTTTTTTAAGGTAGCCGTGATAGCACATAAACGCTATAGCAAAACCTGTGATAGCAGAGGGATGAGTGTACAGCTATTCACACAACACAATACCACTTGATTAGCTTCAATTTTATGACAGAATTAGTTATATTTACCATATAAAGCAATATTACTGCTCCATATGTATATATTTTACTAGTATAATGGACATGTGAACATTGAAGAAACAGAAAATAGGTGTAAACAGCAAATATCCAGTCAAAAACAGTGTATTTGTTACGGTAGAGATTGGAGGGATGTGTGAGAGAGAGCGACATGCATCCTCCCTCTCCGATGTCTCACGAGATACTAGTGTGAGACAGCCGTCTCATGCGCATGTTGGAAGGTGGAGGGAGGAAGGCACGGGCAGCACTTAAAAAAACATGAATGACGGGCTCCTCGGGTTAAGCTTTCTTGTCATTCTCAAACTAAATATATCTGTACTGTTCATCTCTCTCCTAATTCTATGGACTATCAATTTTTGCTTACTATCATACCTATAAAGTGGAACACATTCTATCCAAGTCTCCCTTCCCTGAAATCTCCATTTTGGGCGATTTCAACGTTCACCACCGCCATTGGCTCTCCTCTCATTTCATTAACCAACCTGGTGAACAAGCCTTCATCTTTTCTATCCTAAATGACCTGGAGCAGTTAGTTCAGCACCCTACTCGTATCCCTGACCACTTTGGAGATCGGCCCAACATTCTTGACACATATATAAACAGTAGCCTACCACAAATCATTCTGCCTACTCTATAAATATTTTCTCTGCACTGGGCTCCTCTGATCATAACCTTATCTCTGTTACCTGTCCTATCTGCCCAGTATGGCCATCTGATCCACCCAGCCGGCAGCGCTTGTGGCACTTTGGTGCCACCGACTGGGGGGCTCTTCGGCAGTACTGTACTTCTTTGATTTCCCATGGAATGTTTCTTGCTTCCGTGGCCGGGGACCCTCAAGAGTGTTCTGAACGCATAACCGAGGTAATCATCTTGGGCATGGAGGCATTAATTCCATTTTCTTTTTCTCAGTCTAATGCAAAAAATTCTTGGTTTACGCACGCTTACTCTACTGCTGTCCACAATAAGGAGGAATCATTCAAACAGTACTGTCACCTTCAAACTCAAGAATCTCATACTCTCTATGTTCTGCCAGGAATCAAGCCAAAATCTGTTCGACCCGCCAAAAACTCTTTCACCAATAACAAATGCTCTGAACTTTCCAACTATAGCTCATCCCAAGCTTTCTTGCATCTAGCCAAATACCTCTCGAACAATTTTACTTCTTCGTCTTTCCCTTCCCTTTTCCCCTCAGATGGCATCACCGTCATTTCTTCTTTTGACAAAGCTAAACTTTTCACTCAAACCTTTGTTAAAAATTCCACCTTGAATTATTCCGGTGCTATTACTTCCTCTCAACTCCCCTCTCTCTTACTTATGCCTATTATACTCATTTTCTTCTAAGTACTGTATGTACTTTCTGCCCTCTCTGGGCTTAATACTAAAAAGACGTACGGACCAGATGGTATTCCTCCTGTTGTACTGAAAAAAAAAAAAAAAAAAAAAAATCTGTGCTGACTCCCTGCCTAGGAAACCTCTTCCGTCTCTGTCTTTCCTCTAATGTCTTCCCTTCTCGCTGGAAGTCTGCTCTCATTCAACCTGTCACAAAGAAGGGTGACCACTCTCAACCCTCCAACTATCATCCAATTGCTCATATTTCTTGCATCTTTAACTCCTTCAGTGCGGGCATAATTACCCGAAATGACCTTCATTCCATGCTCTTTTTCATGCATAAGCAAGAGCCAGAGCATAATATAATTATATATCCATGAAAGTAAAATGATGAGCTTTCCAATGACACCCTGTACAATACGTGGTTATCTTGCAACGATCATGCAAACGAAGGCCAAAATCTGTAAAATTTAGCCATTTTTGTTGTTTTTTGCAATGTGTGATGCTGCACATGAGTGAGCGAGCCCTCTCTCAGAGCTCAGTGTGTGACCGCGGCCTGCAGGTGGCGGTTGGAGCCCTTTTGTGCTCCCTACAACAGCTGGCCTCTATCTGAAGCCTCATAATAGCCTCAAAATGGAGTCTGTCATATGACGGCACCATGCAGAAGGGGTTAAAGTTTTTTTTATCTATTCTTAATTCAAAATATCTTAAGCATTTGCCTTCACATAATCTACTTTCAGATCGCCAGTATGGGTGCCCTTAAAGGCCGCTCTACTGGTGCCGTATGACCAGACCAAACTCAGACCTGTAGCGTAGCACACAAACACCAAATAGACTAGACCACCGCGGAGCTTATAACTTAAGTCACAGCTCCCTGCATTACCTTTAACAAGTCAGAGGGTTTAGTACCAAACCTACATACAGTACTCCGATAGTCATGAAATTCAGTGATAGGAGAGGCTGGGAATGCGATATCCCCCGGATGAATAACAGGGGTGCTATGGGCTCTCTGCGATAGGGCTGGTTATCACACAGAGGCCCACGTCTCTTCAACAAACTCCCACGGCGAGTAAGAGACATGAGGGACGTCTCGTTAGACAACTTCAAGAGAGCCCTCGATGTCGAACTGCAAAAAGTGCCAGACGAGCCCATCTTCGCAAGGGAGCGAGCTGTCGCTTCAAACAGTCTGCTGCACCAAATCACCACTCATAACGAGGGGCGACGCGCTCCTCGGTGCCGCTAGAAGAGTGGCGAACACATCACAAGTAAGTAAGTAAGTATCACTATACAGTAGTAGACTAAGACAGTTTTATTATGTAAAACTGTGGTACTGTAATTATAAGGTTATTTGCCTTTTTCTAACATAACGTTTCAATGTGCTTTATTTTCTTTGTATGGTTTGTTTTCTAAAGAAATGTTTGCATAAAATACATTTTATGACTTACCTTTGTAGAAATGCAATATGGTCAGGATACTGGTCCATTACCAGCATTTGAAAAACTTTGTAATATCAGTTGAAATAGTGTAGGAATGCAAAATAATAAAATATGGTAGAAAAATGTATTCTGTAGAAATATAAATAATTCAAATTCTGAACTCCTAAGTCATATACTGTATGTAAATGAAAAAAATAAATTTATAAATAAAACAATATACTGTATCTGCATAACTTTTACCCAGGTACACAGCCCACCGCTGGGGGCAGCCGACCTGAGACAGAGCCCGAACAGGAACAACATTCAAGGGTTCTAATTCTCAGGGTCCGGGACACTTTTCACGTTCCCTCACCCCTTTCTCCGTCTCGATGAGCAGGAGAATTTTACAAGGGGAGGAGGATTCCTAGCCACCTGCCCCCAGAAGGAAAGTAGGACAGTAAAAGACAGACAGAAACGGCTAAAGTTGTGTAGAGGATGCCAAACCTCACTCTGGATATTATTATTATTATTTTATTTTTTTCTATGTGAATGAGGGAGACAAAAGGCATAACTGCCTGCAGCGAGTGCCTTCCTCAGATTTCAAAGAGTGACAGGGCCGAAATCAAGGGACGTTCGAGCTAAAATGCCTGGACACACGGAGTTTGAAGCAATTTAAGTCATAGGAAGAGGGAAAGACTGATTCTGGGAGAGTTCCAGAGCTCAGCAGTTGAATAGAAGAAAGTCTGAGAATAACGTTTCACTCTTGGGTTGGAGAGTTGCACAGAGTAGGGGTGGGATTGTGTTGCAAGGCGGGTACTACGTACCATTTTACATAAAGATGGAAATTAGTGTACCTTACATCTGAGGATAATATATATAATGAAACGATAATTAGGTTTAATGATATTTTTTTTTTTTTTTTTTTTTCATTCTTGAACAGTAAATATACAGTAATTAGATACATAAGTGAATAAGTGTAGAAATATTTATGCCATGTACTTTAAAAATTATGGTAGATGTGCTGGAAAGTGTGAAAAGGAACACCTTGAGATGGTTCGGCCATATGGAACGTATGGGAAGCGAGAGAATGACTAAGAGGGTGTACGAGAGCGAGGTGGAAGGACAGAGAGGGAGAGGTAAACCAAAAGAGAGGTGGAAGGATGGAGTGAGGAAGTATATGGATGAAGGTGGTGCTGGTTGGGAGGAGGGGCGTCGACTGACTGGGGACAGAGGTACATCAGGGCAGTTCGTTCGTGGCCACCCCTTTGGAGATCGCGGCGTCAGGCAATAGATAGATAGATAGACTTTACAAATTACCAAAATGTCTTTTACGAGATCAATCCAATGATTAAACACAGATAAGAAAAGAAAAAAAAATTGTATCCTGGGGAATGGAAAGGATATGGGAATGTTGTAATGAATAACTTATGAGTTCAGAATAAGTAATTTGAAAGAGAACCTTTAGAATAATGCAGAGATTGGACGAAAATTCACAAGAATGCCAACATGAAAATTAGGACAATAGACTAAAAATATATTAATGATACTAATACAGGTACTAATGATACTAATACAGGTACTAATGATACTAATACAGGTACTAATGATAAAAAACAGGAAGTGACATGGGAAGGAAGAGATAATGCCGTGGGTCTCACTATGAGGTTCAGTGATCATGTACCTCTTTCATCCTTTTTTTTTTACTAATTTCAAGTGTCCAGTCTTTGCCTATTGTTGTAAAGGATCTCTACTAGTAAAACAGTTAAGTTAAAGGGTACATACCTTCCCCGCAGCGGTGAGATGAGCGTCTTCCTCAGCTGGTTCTCCAGATCTGTCGCCTCCTTGAAGACTGCACACCAACACAACACAAAAAGAGCCATATTATTGTCTACACATTATGGTAAATCAAATAGTCTTAATGAACTACATATTAATTGAACTACATTAAAAACTTCCTTACTCATTCCCTAGAATAATAACAATACAGTACTACTAATACTGTACAGTATCATTCAACTACTCTACATTAAAATACAATATATCATAATTTCTAATGACTTATATAAGTTCAAAGTATTACTTGCATAATCTGAAAGCTAGGGATTTGTTTCATCCAATTGCTATGCACAAAAATTGATGAGACCAACAGGTTCAAAGCTGAACTACTAGTTCCCAAATAAAAAAAAAATCTATAATTGCTGGGAGCAGGGTTTTAATCTGAGTACTTATGTGAGCTTTCTCATGCATGGCCCACCAGGCAATCATACTAATGACTGAGACCAATATCACTGCCTATAAACTAAATAACACGCAATAACTGCATGTCAAAAACCCTGAGTATATCTTTTGAAAAGCAGAGCTCACAACCACTTGGCTTTATTGTGGTAGGCAGGGAGGGTTCTGTGGGGGTGCTCGGTTATGGCCTTGGCCTTGCTTGGGGCCTTGGGGCTGTTCGGCCAGGCAGCCTGGGGAACAGCAACAACAAACAAACCACTTGACTGGTGCACAAGATAAAGCCTGCTATAACCGTGTTTTCACATGTCAGTACAAAACAGGTGTGTTTTCAAGATAAGTGGTAGTTTATTGTGTAGTTTTAAGGTACTGTAAGAATTAATGGATTATATATATTTGTTACAGGAAGATTTCCACTCCACTAAAGGGAAAGGTGTATGCTTCGTATATAACAACCGCAATAACCTATGCTTCAGATATGTGGCCAGTTAAAGTAGATGATATCAAAAGAATGGTACGTAATGAAGTGATAATGGTGAGATGGATGTGTGGGGCAAAACTGCAAGATAGGATATCTAATATGGAGTTGAGGTGGCATTTAGGTATCAAGAGTATCAACGAAAAGATGCATACAAGCAGGTTTGAATGGTTTGGGTATGTGGAAAAGATGAATGAATTAAATTGGGTGAAAAAATGCAAGTCTGTGAACGTGGAGGGAGCTGCATCGAAAGGTAGACCTAGAAATACATGGGATCGTGTCCGTACGATCTGATCTCAAAATTAAAAACCTGACAAGTGAAGAAACCCATAACAGGGTTGCCTGGAATGCTGCCATTAGGACATGAGACTGAGACAGCCCCTCGTGTGGACCACTCGGTCTTTAAAATTATACAGTACATGTACAGCATGTATGCATATATTTTAGTTGACAATTCTTTATAAGAACATAGCCTAATTAAATTACAGTATACCGGTACTCAAATATATATATATAATGTATTGCTCTATCAAGAAATAATAATAAATAGGGTAAGAAATAATAATAAATAGGGTAAAACGGGTGCTTACGCCACGATGGCAATAATACCAATTCAAAGGGCTCCAACTCATAGCTCCAAAACTATTGCATTACTATTGCAAAACTATTACTGTTGGGCTTAGGTTTAGAAGAATGCCGACCTATCAAGTTCATGAGGTTTTGATCCATTG
Organism: Paralithodes platypus; assembly: GCA_032716605.1. Lineage (NCBI taxonomy): Eukaryota > Metazoa > Arthropoda > Malacostraca > Decapoda > Lithodidae > Paralithodes > Paralithodes platypus. The sequence goes on along the minus strand of CM064486.1, from coordinate 56,107,909 downwards.
TGCAAACAAATTGCTTTGTTTACCAAATCATTTCAATAGAAACGGTCATACCAATATGAACAGAGATTTGGCGGAATATACTAATCAAAGTTATTCACTACATCATCCTGGGCAAACCACTTGATGTAGCAACTTCTAGTTTTCAAGATTACAGCTAGATTTAGCAATTTCATTTCAGAGAACGATCAAGTGGAAATAGATCAAGGTGAAATTACCCCGTTGGGCAGGGTAATTACGCCGCGAGGTACGTAAAAATATTATTACAGTAGCCTGTATTATAAATAATAATAATAATAATAATGTATGTATGTATGTATGTACTGTATGTATATACTCAGGCACACACACCCATTGCTGGGGATGGCCAACACGAGACAGTGCCTGAACAGAAACAACATTTAAAGTTCCTATTCTCAGGATCCGGGACTACTCTCACGTTCTCTCGTTCCAGAGGAATTAATTAGCGCTTGGAACCTGTTACACCACACCAATACAGTATTTAGAATAATTTGGCATTGTTCAAATGCAGTATGAGCTGCAACCATGAAAAGGGCAGCAACTAAAGCCTATAATAATCAGTCACTGTGCCAATCGCAAGATCATAACTTTTTGGGAAGAGAGAGGTCTTGCGCTGTCTTATTGGCAGTGGAAATTGATTATACAACCTAGGAGCCACATAGGATAAGTACTGGTCTGAGAAGTAGACTGCTGGATGGCTTCCGGTGCCTCAACATGCAGAGGATCATCATTGCTTCGCAAGATTCCACCCGGATGTGGCAACGGATATTTTAAAAATTCAGTATGATACTTTGGTAAAAATTTAAGAGCCTTGAAAGTTATGAGCTACAGTTTAAATTCGATCCTAGCATTAACTGGTAGCCAGCAAATATGTATTAGAACCAGCAAACTCTACAAAACACTGGGTGATGGGCTGGTCTATCAGAGTGAGAACTGAGCGATTTCTGCCATACCCATAGCTTACTCTGACTGTTCCTTTTACTTATATATTTTCTAGATCTCAAGTGACGGCGTCTCTTCCGTGGATTGACCTCCCAATCTACCAAGATTGAAAGCCAAAGCGTCACATTTTTCCTTTGCCCCTCAACTTTCTCTTCATAATTGCTGAGGGGCACAGGGCCCTGGGTGGGGCTTTGGTTTCCCGGGCGTTTCCGCACCCTCCTCAGCTCCCCGCCATGGAGTGGCTTCGGTCACCCAGGCTTTATTGTGGTCGGCAGGGAGGGTTCTGTGGGGGCGCTCGGTTATGGCCTTGGCCTTGCTCGGGGACTTGGGGCTGTTTGGCCAGGCAGCTTGGGGAACAACAACAACAACAACAAAACACTAAAAAGCATAACATTCTCCAACAGCAACACAACACAATCATATACTGTACTGCCATCAAAACAACAGACATCATACCTTCAAACAAACATTCTCATTAATCATTTCTCACGAGTCTCGGAGTCAGCCACCTAAACCCCCACCATGACAACAGACGAGTCATCCGACGAAAGAAACACTTCCCCACAGACCCGGACTATGCACCCTTCATTAACAGTCAGACAAACCACAACATCAATAACCTCAAACACTCATCCGCCTGTGGCCCAGACAATATAAGTAAAATACACCTTTACCTGGGAAAACAAGGCATTCAAGCACCCACCAACATATCAAACTACAGCTATTCACACAACACAATACCCAATATCTGGAAGCATGGTATCATCATCACAATCTCTAAACCAAATAAAGACCCCACCTCTACCTTCCTCATTAGATATCCACGTATCTCAGTATAACCTCAATGGTTATGATACTGCCACATAAGTGGCGTGGCTCAAATAAATTTGTTGCCAAACACAATTATAGGTATCTTTAGCTGAATACCTGATTGTATTGATAAAAGCAACAAAATAATAATATTCCATATGTGACAGTTGTTAGTGAGCAAAAACGACTGTTCACAGCAAAATTACCCCGTTTTACCCTGGTAATATTACTACTATTTGTACTACATATCTATTGCCCTTATAACAAAAATGGTTACATTTGCCACTATATAAATGAGGTAGGCCTGCAGTGTCATTATAGCATCTAGTTAAAGTCACATGCTGGCAGATAAATCAACAACAGTGGATGTATGCGTGCTGGAGAATGTTACAAGAAACACCTTTCTATGAAGTGGTTGTTGTTGTTGCTGTTCCCCAGGCTGTCTGGCCGAGCAGCCCCAAGGTCCCGAGCAAGGCCAAGGCCATAACCTAGCGCCCCCACAGAACCCTCCCTGCTTACCATTAATAAAGCCCACGTGACCGAAGCCACTCAAAGGCGGGGAGCTGAGGAGGGTGCGGAAACGCCCGGGAAACCAAAGCTTCACCCAAGGCCCTGTGCCCTTCAGCAATTATGAAGGGAAAGTTGAGGGGCAAAGGAAAATTGTGACGCTTTGGCCCCCAATCTGCCAACCTCTAGGTTGGCAGTAGGGAGGTCAATCCACGGAAAAGACGCCGTCACTTGAGATCTAGAAAATATATAAGTAAAAGGAACAGTCAGAGTAAGCTATGGGTATGGCAGAGAATGCTCAACTCTCATTCTGATAGACCAGCCCATCACCACCTTGAAGTGGTTTGGGTATGTGGAGTACAGGTCTCCCTCACTATCCGATACCTTGATTTACGATATTATTGTAGGTTTTTAGGCGTTTGTGCTTGGGTTTTGGCTGGTCCGAGAATGCATCCCCATTTACCCTATTAATTTTAGGGTTTGCTATATGATTTTTCTATTTCAGATCGGATTTTCAGGAACAACCAAATCGTAAATCGAGGGAGACCTGTATATGTAAAATGAGAGAATGATTAAAGACTGTATGACAGTGAGGTTGAAGGTCAGATAGGAAGAGTCAGGCTGAGATTGAGGTGCAACTGTGGCATGATCAAGTTGAGAGGTATACGAGTGAAAGAGGTGTTGGGCGTCTCTCTTGTCACGAGAGACGCCCACTGACAGAGGACAGAGATACAGTAAAAGTCCTTTAATCCGACGACCGATGATTCGAATCTCCCAATAGTCCGAATTTTTCAATTTGAGGCCAAATCCGAATTCACCCGATGGTCCGAATTTCAAGAAGTCCCAAAGTCCCCTTTTTGAGGCATTAGTCCACTCAAATGACACATAATGGAGCACACACATATCATAGGGGCATATCATAGGGGCATATCATAGGGGAGGTGTGGTGGAGTGGTCTTGCCACTGGCCTGGTAATCCAAAGGTCCCGGGTTCAAATCCCGATGTATCAATGGGAAGATATTATTGGGATGGAATTTGTGCTGTACCTGGTATCAGTGCATTACCACAAGCCCACCGAAACGTCAATAAAATACCCTCATTGTTCCCTGATTAAATAGCACTGTATGAATATTCCCATATTCAAAATATGCTATAGGGGTGCAATGCCTGGTGAGTTATCTGCTCAACAGGTGGCGTTGTGTGTGTGTAAGTGTGAGAGTCCGAGTGTAGGGAGTGAGACAGTGAAGCACGAGTTCGAGGTGGCTTCGGAGATGGGGTCGTTTCGGGCCATGAGTGAGCACCGTGCCTCATGTGAAGGCAAGATGGCAGGTGCTCGTTGTGCTCTACGTGCTTCACATGTCTCACTCCCTAGACTGGAACAAGACCTCACGGGCTTCACTGTTCATTGTAAAGCGGTGAATGTTAAGGCTCTCAGCCTATGCCCGAGAGGAAGTAAGTTGGAATATAGAAAAAAAAAAAAAAAAAAAAAAAAAAAAAAAAAATATGTTCATGAATTCACTTTAAAAGTTTACCATTGTCATTGTAGCCTATTACCTACTTCAAAACATTCAGATTAATGGTCAAAGGAAGCTACTGATATAAACGTAAACACCACATCGTCTGCTAGAGAGTTTGTTTTGCTCTTGAACGCATCCTTGGGACGCTCCGATGCACTACTGGCTTGCACCGCATTTTCTGCAAGCGCATTCAGTCTTGAGCTTGAAAACGCACCTTTGGACGTTCCGATACGCTACTATTTATAGTTCAGTGATCGGAGCGTCCCAAGGGTGCTTTCAAGACAACAAGACAAGGGTGGTTTCAATACAATATAATATAACAGAGCACGTCACAAAAGGAAAATTACAAGAACCTCTCAGGGAAGTGCCGTTGTTAAGGCATTACTTCCCGAACCACATCTGATCTGATCTTCAAGAGCAAGACAAACTCGCTAGTAGACGGAAGAAGAAGAAGACGATGCGGACATATGGTGTTTACGTTTATATCAGCAGATTCCTTTGACCATTAATCTGAATGTTTTGAAGTAGGTAATAGGCTACAATGACAATGGTAAACTTTTGAAGTGATTTCATGAACATATGATATGTGTGTGTGCACCATTTTGTCATTTGGGTGGCCTAATGCCTCAATGTTTTTGTCATACACAGGTTCATAGGGGTAAAGTCCGATAATCCGAAAAATCCACTAATCCGAACGAGGGCCGGTCCGCTGCCCTTCGGATTAACGGAAGTTTACTGTACATGGAAGAGATTCATTCGTAGCCAACCCCCTCGGGGATTGGGACGTCTGGAGTGCCACATGTATTTGTTGATTTCATTAACCCGGGAACTGCGGGGAGACTCTTAAGAGTTCCCCCGGCGGACTGCGGGGAGACTCTTAAGAGTCAGAAAAAAAAAATCAACTTTTGACATCGAAAAAAAAAAAAAAAAAAAAAAAAAAAAATCTCAGTCCTCTACCTCCCCTCCTTCCCCACTTTCCTCCTCTCCTTCAGTTATCACCTATTTTCCCTGTTATTCCCTTATTCTGAGGTATATTTTCGTGCTAACATTAGAAATCCGGTTGCAGGGTGTGGTCATCACTGATAGCAAGCGAATGCAAGAGAGAGAGAGAGAGTATCGATCGACTGTGTCTCAGTGGCCTTGGGGGAAATTGGCGGGAAAGCAGCTTGCCTCACCCATACATTATACAACTCGCGGGCTATATCTCCGATTTTGACCATCCAAATGCTGTTTTCACTCGTTTTATTGTTGTTTCAGGTTAATACCTTTATAATCAACCCATAATAGGTGCATATGGATAAGTATTAATGCTATTAATGGTACAATGAATATTTTAGTGACGGAAACACCTCAAATACATGCGCACAGGGAGAGGTGTCTAATTACCCCCATGCGCACTTCAGAGGTTAATTGAGTTTAGAAGTAAAGCTGGTTGGTGAAAAAATATGAATAGATACATAGGTAGAACATATCAATTAAACTATACTGTACTGCAGTACCTGTGTTCTGTATTTAATAAACTTAGCCATATGAAAGTATAAAAAGAAAAGAAAGATCACTATAGTAATTAAAATGTAATTTATGTGATTCAAAACACAAATGCAAATGGTAGACAAAGCATGCAAAATATTGTCCAAAAACTTGCTCTGTTATAAATGTGATTAAAGTAACAACCAGTATTACCTGCACTATAATTTGGAGTGCTCTGTGTGGGCCTTTAAATTGACAGCTAGTCTACTCATGCAAAAGTGCAAATGCCCAAATATATTGAAAATCTACCAAAGTGAAGAAACTAACCAATGTCAAATAATGTTAATACAGTATAATGAAATAACCTCTGATGGAGCATTCTTACCACTCAAAGAGTGGGTGGTGGAGTATATTTGACTGTGCCGCCCAGCGGGGGGTTTTACCGTAAACGAGCTTATTTCCGTGCTCGTTTTCATGCATAAACAAGAGCCAGAGCGTAATACAAGTATGTATCCCTGAAAGGGCGTTAAATGAGCTTTCCAATGACACCAGAACCATCTTTCTACGATCACTGGTTGTCTTGCAACGATCGTGCAACCGAAGGGCAAAATCGGTAAAATACGGTCATTTCCTTACATTATTACGTGTGAAACGAGTGAGGGAGGGTGGAGTAGGGCGGAGTACATCTCAGTAGCTCCACGGCCACCGTGGCGAGCGGTCATGAGGTAACCTACGCTCCTCCCACCGCTCCGCTCTCTCTCAGAGCACATTACGTGCTCAAAATTGCATGCGACTATAGCCGGGCCCCGCCACATAGTCCTTGGTTCTCTCGCCCGGCTATAGCCGGGCGCCGCCAAAGAAGGGTTAATACCCTAAGACCATAACATTTGGTACCTTCACTAAATACATTTCTCAAGGTGTTAAAAAGTTTACTGATTATCACAATGATTTAGCTACAATTTCGGGCACTTGAAATATGAAACCCTTGCAATCAGATGATTTTTTTAATACCAAGTTACCTACCAGACAAGTTTATTCACCTTAAAAAAAAATGACTAAGTCAAAAGATAAAAAATACTACCTGTAATTGAATAACAAACTCTTTTGAAGTTGAGTTTAACTATCTGGAGGTAGTTAATTAACTCTTACAGTATTCCTTTACTCAATTTGAGAAACTGAAAAAATACTACAGAAAGGACTCTGCTTTATACGTTACTGAATTACTTATTTGTCTCCAGAGGTTTTTCCAAGTAGTTAAGGGGAGATGGGCCATTTTTTCTGGTCGCTTTTCTCCATCGTGTTTAGCCCCATTAGTTTTGAAATTTTAAGATGTTTGGCTCATTAGTTTGGCGATTTTAACACCTTTCACCCCATTTCATTGTCAATTTTAAGACCTTGCTATTTAGGTGTCGATTTTTTCCTGCGAACGATAGCGAGCCTGTAATTTCAAGAGTAACCGGCCTTAGGCCGGCAAACTTTTCAATCGAAAAATGTACAAATTTATCTTGAAGGGGAGTCTAGGGGGTCTTTGTCTAAGCTTGATGGAGGTCTAGCGAGGAAACTAAAAAATATATGAATAAGTGAATTGATAGACCAAAAAAAACAGCCACAGTCTCCTTAAGCAATGTATAACATTTCAGAAGAGAGAGATGGGTACTGGTATATGAGGAATTAATTTAATGTTGAGTCATGTAACTCAAGCTCTGGCATCCTACCAAAAATTACTCAAACCCGAAGCAGCAAGTTTGAATAACTGGGTGCGATTTAGCATCAACTAAGTGACGAAAAGCTACGAGTCTATACAGCTTAAAGGGTTACCGTATTATAATGTAAAATTTGCAAAATAAACAAACCAAAACTTATACGAACACAGTAAAAAGACAAAACAACTAATCAAAATCGCTATGTGGAAACAACGCTTAAGTAAAATAATAATTTATAAATAAAAGAACACAATCTACCACATAGGGTGTACATTACTACACGAGCACGTTAATCTGTTTCCCAAGCAAACTAATCGCACACATAACAACGCACTATCGTCACGTTTAAGGAATTAGTCAATTTGGGAAGTCGGGGACGTTCTGATAAATTTGACTAAACTCTGCATGAATAAAGAAAATACAATTAGTGTCAAAATGTTCTATTAAAATCAAATTTGCAACTTGACAAGACATTAACAATAGTACAAAATAGCTTCACTAACGATAGTGCTATCGGGTAGGTACTGTACCTGTAAGCATAGCATGTCTCAAGTGACCCCTAACAATTACTACCCTACAAATAACATACATTTATTGTACAAATAAACTAAGGAAATCGCAAAAGCGAGCACTTGATACTATCGACAATGAATAGATACATAATAAAGAAAAATAATTGCAAAATATGAAAAGCAAGGACAGATTTTAACAAAGAGTACTCTTTTAACAAGAAAAAAAAAAATAATAATAATAATAATACATACAGACAAAAAGTAAGCAGAGCTTATACGAGAAACTTCAAATTAATAATGCTTGATTAAAATTATTGATATCAAATTTTAAAATAGTCACAATAATTGACCTTAAAAAGATTAAATTTATGCAACAATTTACTAGCAACAAAACCTGTCTACTAAGAGTCTGTATAGTAACCTAGCTCTAGCCCAAAATTCTTCTACTTTAGTACAAATTTTACAAAATCTTATTAGCTGGGAATAAAAATAATTATACGTTATTTTACTATCGATATTACTACTAGGGAAAGGAAAGTTTATTACGTTAAAATTAAAATTGTCAACTTTGTGGTATATTTTAAGTGTGCACTGTTCATTAACAATCTGTATATTTATTTCAAGAAAATTTTCAACTTAATCATTTACGTTACCTTGTGTGAGGGGAATCAAATTTTTATAAATTTGTTTAGCGACTTGAATAAAATGTAACATATTGCAAACGAGAATATCATCAATACTGTATATCTACTATTATTACTTAACAATTTAGCAAGTGCTAATTTTTCTGGGATGTTGTTTTTCTTGCTACTGACAACTAAGTCTTTCATAAATTTAAATTCTAAATAAAGCAAGAATAAGTCTGCAATTAAAGGGCTAGCATTTCCACCCATAGAAATTCCTAATATTTGTTTGAAAATATAGGGCCCGAATCTAACATAAGTATTGAAAAGGAGGAATTTAACCCTCTCCGACATATGACGCAATTTTGAGCCTATTGGGGATACTTTAAAGGCTTTGTTACCATCAGGGGTATTTAGAAACCTTTAGTTTAGTTACTTCAACCTCTGCAGTTGTCTTTGAGTTAGCTGTGGGCAGAAAACTAATTTTGGAGAGGTAATTATAAGAGTGAGAGCACTCTATTTCTTATTGCTAATCTGGCAACCTCTGCGTCATATGTGCGTGAAAGGGTTAAGGGTATCTTTAAGTTTAGTTCTATCAAAATATACTGAACTAGTGGGATTCAGAAGGATGGATTTCGGGAGGTCGTGCCTGCAGCTGCGTGTTGTCTATGAGTGAGTGGATGGAACGGCGAGAGATATGAGTATGGATGTGCTTCTGGAAGCTGGTTTGGGGTGGGCAGGGAGGGAGAGAAGATAGTATTTGTGTGTGATAGCATGTGTTGGGTGTTGTTTTAATATTTCTTGATGTCTGTGGGTGTGTTGCCATGTAGTGTTGTTGTTGTTGTTGTTCCCCAGGTTGTCTGGCCGAACAGCCCCAAGGTCTCGAGCAAGGCCAAGGCCATAAACGAGCACCCCCACAAAATCCTCCCTGCTTACCACTAACAAAGCCCGGGTGACCGAAGCCACTCCAAGGCAGGGAGCTGAGGAGGGTGCGGAAATGCCCGGGAAACCAAAGCCCCACCCAAGGCCCTGTGCCCCTCAGCAATTATGAAGGGAAAGTTGAGGGGCAAGGGAAAAATGTGACACTTTGGCTCCCAATCTGCCAACTTCTAGGTTGGCAGTAGGGAGGTCAATCCACGGAAAAGACGCCGCCACTTGAGATCTAGAAGATATATAAGTAAAAGGAACAGTCAGAGAAAGCTATGGGTATGGCAGAGATCGCTCAGTTCTCACTCGGATAGACCAGCCCATCACCACATGACTAGAACCCAATCCTCTCAGCATCAGCTAGGAAAGGCCCTAGAAAGCCGCCTTTGGCGGGGGGATAGCTCCCCTATTTCAACTCCTTTCGGGGTTGGGCACCATGTAGTGTAGTGGGTGGTGTTGGTTCGTGGAGGCTGCTGCCAGGAATTGAGTGCCTCTCGTGTCCAAATGATCTTTGACTTTGAGGACTTTGGTTTCTTGATGTAGGTGTAATAGCTGTGCAGCCTGTGATGACTTTTAGGGCTTTATTTTGAATAGTCTGTAAGGTCTTATGATGTGCTTCAGTTAGGTTAGAAGCCCAGGCCGGGCTTGCGTATTCCATTACTGATCTTATGTATTGTTTGTAAACTGTGGTGGTGATTTCTTTGTTGTGTCCAAATTTTGTGTGGGCAAGTGACATGAGGGCGTTAAGTCTGGGTGTCAGTTTCTTTTTCATGTTTGTGGTGTGCTGTTTGCATGTCATATATATATATATATATATTTTTTTTTTAGGGTAGTTTAACCAGACCACCGAGCTCCCGAAATGAATGTCATTTGAGTGTCATATGTTACTCCTAGGATTTTGGGTGCGTGTGTGTGTGTTAGGGATGTATTGTTTATGGTGAGTTGCAGGGAGTATGTGTGATCTCCTGTCCAGCTTGTGAGGAGGGTTGCGGTGGATTTGGCTGGGGCTAAATTGAGTCTGTTTGTAGTGCACCAGTCTTGTAATGTGTTGAGATAGGGTTGAAGGAGACTTGTTGCTGTGTCTGGGTCTTGGTGTGTGCATGTGAGTGTTATGTCATCTGCATAGGAGGCTATGTTTATTTGGGGTGTATTGGGTGTACAGTATTTATATCATGCATGTATAGATTGAAGAGTGCGGGCGACAAGACGGATCCTTGCGGGACTCCGTTTGGGAAATTTCTGATGCTAGATGACTGACCGGCAAAATATACGTGTGCACATCTGTCTGCTAGGAAGTTGGCCAGCCACCTTTTTGTGTTGTTGTGCATGTTTGTCTCGTAGACCTTGTTTGTTAGGTTGTGGTGGGGGATGGCATCGAAGGCTTTACTAATGTCGAGTGTGCCAAGTAGTGATCTTTGTGGTGGTCTGGCTGAGTTGATGCCGTCAAAAGCTCTTTGTGTAAGGTCTGTAAGAAGAGTGTTTGTGGAGTGCAGTGGCCTGAAGCCATGTTGTGTTGGAGCTAGGGGTAAGGCGTGTGTAATCAGTAGTACAAGGCGTTCTATGACTTTGGAGGGGGTGCAGAGGAGTGTGATAGGGCGGTGTGAGGAGGGTAGCATGGGGTCTTTGTTGGGTTTGGGGAAAGTGATGATGATACCATGCTTCCAGATGTCTGGTATTGTGTTGTGTGAATAACTGTAGTTTGATATGTTAGTGAGTGCTTGTATGCCTTGTGGTCTGAGGTGTATGTTACTTATGTTGTCTAGGCCACAGGCGGGTGAAGTGCTTGAGATTGTTGATGATGTGCTTTGTCTGGTAGTTGGTGAAGGGTGCATTGTCAGGGTCTGTGGGGAATTGTCTCTTATGTCGGATGACACGTTGGTCGTCTTTATGGGGTTTTAGGTGGCTGACATGAGAGAAGTGATTAATGAGAGTGTTTACTTGTTGTTTAAATGAAGGAGTAGAGTCTGTTGTTGAGATTGCAGCATGTGATTGTGTTGTCTTGCTGTTGGAAAGTGTGATGCTGTTTAGTGTTTTGTAGAGTTTTTTGGGGTTTGTTTTGTGATCAAGTGTTTGTAGGAAGTTATTCCAATTTGGTGTTTGTTATTCTTGTATTTTGTTGTTAATCTGGGTGTTGAGTGCTTGGATTTGTTGTGTGATGTCTTGTGTGTGGGGTGCTGGGGAGTGTTTCAGTGTGTCGCGTTGTCTGATGAGGTTTTGAATTTTTGGTGAGAAGTTGGGGTTGTGTCTTTTTCTGTAACCTCTTGGAATGTGTTTCTTGTCAGCGTTTTGGATAGTTGTGTTGAATGTGTGGACAGCATTGTTGATGTTAGTGATGGGTGCACTGTTTAGGGTTTCAAAGTGTTGTTCTGTTTCTTTTGTGAATGCTTCCCAGTTGCCTCTATTATAATTGGTGTAAGTGTGTCTGTGGCTAGCTGGGGTGAGTCTGGTTTTGGTGGTAATAATGATCGGGAGGTGGTCGGAGCCTAAGGTTTTAACCACCTTCCAGGGTGTTGTGGGGGTGAGTTCTGGGGAGCAACACTCCAGTAATAGTTAATGCCAGTTCTATTCTTGATGGGATCACAATATCGTTTATGAGTACTTTTAATGTATTTTAAGCAATGTACGACCTGTTTTGACAAAGTTTTAGTGGTAGCAAATTTTGCTACAGCAATAAAGCGATATTTATAAGGTCTATATGAAATTTGGGTAACATGTATAATTTAGCAATGCACATATTCTTATCAGAAAGTTTAATATCAAAGGTTATATTATTATTAGTATGTTCATTAATTAAGTTATCAACATTTAAATTTTCCTGAATTTCATAAACAGAATTACCACAAATATTTTTATGAAATTTGTTACCTCTAATGCCTAGTTCTTTTTTCATGTTTTCTAGATAAAATTTCTTACATATGAAGCTATAGTTATTGATGGCTTTATCTACTGTAGTGATTACAAAATGTTTATGTAAATTTATTAAATCAACTTTAACCCGGCAAGCGCGATAGGCCTCACGGAAGGCTTCCTATAGGGAACGCGATAGGCCTCACGGAAGCAGGATTTTTAAAGGCGTACCAAAATGGCGCCAAGCTGTCTAGGGAGTCACAAATTGCGCCACGTTTAGTGCGACATGGTACCTCTCGATGGCACCCACAACCACCCGCCGCACGCACCCCACACAGTCTACACACGCAGTACGCTCTCAGTCACTATGGAGCCTACACGCTCCCCTGACTCGCTCCCTGTTGACTCGCCCAACCCTGTTGCTGGCGGTGTTAGTGCTCGTGGCAGGACACGAACACGTGCCAGGAACCCCTCCTTCGTATATACTTCTGAGGATGATGAGCCAGTGCAGCCAAGAAGACCTACACGTGCTGGGAGAGGCACGACACGTGCAACAAGCACGACGAGTGTGAAGAGGTCATTGTCCTCAGCATTTGCTCTGACAAATGCTTCCACAACAACTACTGCCTCTACTGTTGTGGCAACGACGCCCACGGCGCCCACCACCACAGGAAGTACAAGTGGCCGTCCTGGGGATGCAGGAGCATCGGGGGTAGTTGGCAAGAAGGGTAAGGGTAAAGGACGGCCTTATCAGTTCAAGAGGAGTAAGGTGACACCTCCCGCCTCTACCACCCCCGCGTTGCCACCACTACCACCACCCACCACGGCCGCCCCTGCCTCACTACCCACCACGGCCGCCCCTGCACCACTGCCCACCACGGCCGCCCCTGCACCACCGCCCACGCACGCCCCTGCTCCACCACCCACGCCCACCCATGCCCCTGCTGCTGTTGGAGGGCCTCGTAGAGTTTTGGCAGCCGGTCTAACGCCATCCAAGTTTGACGCCCTCCTCTTCCCTCCTGACTCCTCTGACGACGACGCTGCAGAAGGGGAAGCCTTCGATCCCAGGAACTATGGCTGGGGTGGTGATAGTGGGAGCGAGTCTGAGGAGGATCAAGACCAATATGAGGGAGGTGCAGAGGATTCGGAAGACGACGATGTACTTCTGCACCGTGACCATGACCAAGACCTGTCTGACGACGAAGGCTCAGACGACGTGGCTGACGGAGGGGCTGATCCTGATCCCCCACGGGCGTATAATTTTGCCTGGTCTGAAGGGTCCCATTTCCAACCAGATTTGCACCAGTTCAATGCCAATCTGGCTGGTTCAACAGCAGACTGGCCCTGCAATGACCAGTCCACGGAATCTGATTTCTTCTGTGCATTTTTTGACCAGGAGGTATTATCTCATCTCGTTTCCCAAACCAATGGATATTTTACCTGGGTGAGGGAAAGAATTGATATGATATCTCCTAGAGCAAGAATTCGTGCATGGGTTGATACGACTGTCCCTGAGCTCCTTGTGTTCTTTGCGTTGTTGCTAATCATGCCTCTCTGCAGGAAGCATGTAATGGAGCATTATTGGAAGCACGACCCAATCATCAACACCCCAATTTTCCGGAAATATATGGCTCGTGATAGATTTTTCTTGCTTCTGCGATTTTTGCACTTCGCAGACAATAATAATCCAAACCGAGCTGATAGAATATGGAAAGTTCGGGATGTGTTGACCATGTTGTTGCAAAGGTACAGGAAATTCTTCTACCCCTTTGCCAACCTGGTGATTGATGAGTCGCTCGTGCTTTTCAAAGGACGCCTGGTGTTCAAGCAGTACATTCCCTTGAAGAGACACAGGTTCGGGATCAAGATCTTTGTGTTGTGCGATTGTGAAAGTGGAATAGTGCTCGACATGATCGTATACACCGGCACTGATGTAGACATTCCAAAAGTCGGTGGCAACGACCCATTGGGCATGTCAGGGCACATTGTGAAAAAGATGCTGGAGCCCTACCTGAACAAGGGGCACACGTTGTACACCGACAATTGGTATACAAGTCCTGCACTCTGCCAGTTCCTCCATGACCACAAAACGGGGGCATGTGGGACTGTCAGAACTAACAGGAAGTTCATGCCTAAGTTCCAAGGCAATCGCATAGAACTGGACAACCCCTCCCACAGTGACACCGCTTCTGATGACGACTTGGCAGAGGAACAAAGGCGCCGCAGACAGGACAGACCAAGAAGAAAGAAGAAAGAGCACTACAAGCAGCTGGAGAAGTCTGGGAAAGTTCTGGCGGTAAAGTGGCTCGATAAGCGACCAGTCCACCTGCTTTCGACTGTCCATACAGGTGCCCAAGTGGACTCTGGTAAATTCCACTACCGTACCAAGAAGTCTATCCAGAAACCTGATATGGTGGTGGATTATACCAAGTACATGCGCCTTGTGGACAAGTCTGATTGCCAGCTTGCAGGCGTTGAGTGCCTACGAAAAACAGTGAAGTGGTATCACAAGCTTTTCCTTCACTTTGTTGACATCACGATGCTCAACGCTTACAACATGTGGCTGGTAAAAAAAGACATGGCCCCGAACAAAAAACTCAAGTTCCGGGAGTTCATATACAACGTCGCCTACCAACTCCTACAGAAACACCAACCAGTCTCCGGTCACAGGGGTCGCCGTGCAGTCAACCTCCCAGACAGAGTCATTGATGGATATGACAAACACTACCCTATCCACACCGAGCTATCTGGCACCCGGAGGCTGCAAGTACAGTGCCAGGTCTGTGCCCACTCCACCAGAAAGCCACCAAAAAGAAACCGAGTCACATCAATGTGCAAGGAATGCAACGTTGGGTTGTGTTTGGGCGAGTGCTTCAGGGACTACCACTCACTCAAGTACTACTAGGAGTGGTACCTGTGTCGCCCTATCTCAGCCAAACTCCTGCCCCGCCCACCTACCTCACTACCTACCTCACTACCTACCTGCCCGTACCTGACCTGCCCGTACCTGACCAACGTGATCTCAAAACACCTGCCTGTCTACCTACTTGCCCGTACCTGACCAACGTGATAATATTATCATAACATGTACAAATTATAGTTGTAGGATAAGTTCATATGTTTTGGTATATACTGTATATATATATATTATATATATATATATATATATATATATATATATATATACACAGTATATTATTGTATACAGTATACTGTATATATAAGCAATATTTTCATTTATCATTTCAGTTTAATTCATTAGCCAGGCAATATTTTGTTTTATTTATATATACCTATGTAATATTATACTTATGTACTAACCTTTTGTAACAACCTTTTGTAATAATAAAACAAACAAAAAAACAAACAAAAAACAAATAAATAAACACAAAAAAACATACTTACGCTCTGCTATTCATCAAAGTTTTCGACTTTATGAATAGCAGGGCGTAAGTATGTAAAAAAAAAAAAATTTCAAGTGATATAAACACTCCAAAAACATCCCCATAACCTCTCTGGTTTCGAACCCACGTCTCTAGGCCTACGTCTCTAGGCCTACATCTCACTCAGTCCATCACTCTAACCACTAGACCATGACTGTTCACACTATACTGACAGCGATTAGTGCGTACGTATTTTCGGGCAGACGAATGCTTGACAAAAAAAATATATATATACCCTCGATACACTTGTGTATATCGAAGTATTTAGTATGTATAATACTTTTACATAACCTAACATATTCTATCATTACGAACAAACAGTAAAGAAATTTACAAGTAAATAAATAACCTTTCATCCATGAGTTGCAAGCAAATAGTGAGTAAAAATTGTGTAATGAGATATCGGGTTACTCTAACATACTGCGCCATCCAAGAAGCCTTATCGTTGTTTACAATATAGCAACGACAACACAAAGTGTCTATAAGGTCTAAATTTGTGCATACACCCACGCTAATCTCATCTACCTACTGTAATCTGACCCCTTTTCAATCCCGCGCCACCCACCTTTCTCAATACACCACTCTTATTTCGCCTATTATTCGTCCGTATGCATCTCTGCGCTTCATTTATCAGTGTATATTATTCACATGGGCTGCCTTACTCATTAATATGAACAGGTGACACCATAAAGGTGCTTTTTAGGCGAGATATAGAGCGTTGCTTCTCATCAATCGCACGTTCTTGCCTCCACCCTCTCTCTCTCTCCTCCCGCCTGACTCACTCACACACACTCGCTCGCTCGGGGATGTCGTGCCTATCAGCCCATTTTTTTCAACTTGCAGCCACCGTAACTCCACACCCACCTTTTTTTAGGGTGGATATATATATATTGGCTGATGTGGCTGCTTATTTCCAAGACATTGAGGTACTTTTTTTTAAATTCTGTGAGATCGAATTTTTTTGCAGAAATGCACAAATAACTACCCTAGCTCCTAGGGCTATTTAGCGCTTAACAGGTTAACACCCTAACAGCGGGGCCATTTGTAACATCTATTACCTGACAAGCGGGCATATTTACCCTAAACGAGCTTCATTCCATGCTCTTTTTCATGCATAAAGAATAGCCAGAGCGTAATACAATTATGTATCCGTGAAAGGGCGATAATAGAACTTTCCAATGACACCTGAATCATCCTTGTACGACCACGGGTTATCCTGTAGCAATCGCGCAACGAGAGGTGAAAAACCCTAAAATAAGGTAATTTCCCCAGTTTTTTCCTGGTCTCGCGAGGCCGTGGGTGAGGAATGTTGCAGTGGGGAGCTCAGTCGCGGCTCTGTGGTCGGGCCAAACGGTCAGAGCCCGTCTATCGTCCTCCCAACGCATGGACTCTCTCTCAAGAGCCGATAATGTACTGTACTCAAAATGCCGCCCGTCATATGACGGGTACCGCCAGATTGTCCATTGCTCTCTAGCCCGTCATATGACAGGTACCGATGGACAGGGGTTAAGCTTATTATAATTATAGTTTACAAAATCCGAAAGGTTAAATAACAAAATTTAAGGAGAAAATCTTATTTCAAATTAATTTAATCAATAATTTTGACCATGCTTCTAGCTCCCTCGCACCGCAGTGCATAGTTTTTAACAATTTATCTTTTAATCTATTAACTGAAAAACAATATCTTTTAAAATGTTGTCAAATGTTACTTTATCATTACCTATTCTATATTTAACCCTTGTCTAGCGGGGTGTTTTGGGCTCATTTGGGCATATTCAGGCCCTCCTGCATGATAAATCAAGCATCTGCATGAAAAAAAATTATTTAGCAAAAAACTAGGCACTAAAAGCTTCAAAATGAGACCAGAACGAGCTACGTAGCACTCGTGGTTCTCTTGCAGTGATGCCACGAACATGGGAGTTTAGCATATATCGGTATATTTTTCCCAGCTATGCTCGCTACTGGCTACACTGCCGGCCTCTCGAGAACACAGGGAACATGAGTTAATAGGCGGCGGTAAGCCCTGGGAGTCGGCTGTCTGGCCCGCTGTGCTCCCGGCCATTTGCACTCGATTTTAACCCTTTAAAAGCCTTAATAATGCTCCTAACTTGCTGCAAATTGGTGCACGACTTAAGTCGAGCGCCGCCAATAAGGGGTTAAAACCATTTTGACATAGCTCCGCTAATTTGTCATTTGTAAAGTGTTTAACTATTTCTACATCACCTGTTAACACTTTTGTTGCCGCACTTGTCATATGACAAATGCTTTGTCTGCACTGTACCATACGGGGGTTTTGGACTAAAAGTAATCTTCATTCCCTGCACATTTTCATGTATAAACAAGAGATAGAATGTATTTCAATGATATATCCTTGAAAGCAGAGGAATAGACCTTTCCAATGATACCTGAACCATGTCTGTACGACCACTGGTTGCCGTGTAACGATATTGCACACGTGACGCTAAATCGGTAAAAAAGAGCGAGTTTGAGCGGTTTCCGCTATTCCCAAGTCTGTAAGGGAGTTGGAAATGTCTCCCACTGCCACTAGTGATGGCTCAGACACAGGGGGTGGTGGATGGGACTGTCCCGCGCTACTTAGACTCGCTCGCCTGCCTTCCAGCCCTTGTTCAAGGCAGAAATTTGGCAATTGTCATATGACAAGTGCCGCAGTGATGACCGTATTTTTTATATAACAGCCCGCACTGAAGGAGTTAATCAATGACCTATCGGACTATAAATTAACTTTATTAATGCATTTCGTCTGCTATCTGGCATATCCACGACTTTCACATACGCATTCATTATTATTGAAAATATAATTTTCTGAAAGATTATCTAAAACTTTATTATAATTATAAATAATAGAGCAAACAGGTTGCTCATATGAATAAACTATTATTGGTTTGAAATCTTTACACCCATCTGGTAATTTGGACTTAACTTTCTTTGAATTATATACAGTACTGTACTATATATATATATATATATATAGTACAGTATATATACAGTATACAGTATATATATATATATATATATATATATATATATATATATATATATATATATATATAGTACAGTATATAAGTATACTGTATATATATATATATATATATATATATATATATATATATATATATATATATATATAGTACAGTATATATACATAGTACAGTATATATATATATATATATATATATATATATATATATATATATATATATATATATATATACAGTATATATACAGTATACAGTATATATATATATATATATATATATATATATATTAAGGTGGTCAGCTGGTAGAAAGGATCAAACCAACTAACAACTAAAAATATTGTTGGAATGTTTAACATGTGTGCTTCAACTCACATGCTTCTGAGGCAAGGAACTCCTCATCTGTTATGTGGTCAGAGATATCTTCCTCCTGGTCCTTTGAGTTCACTGCAAAATTGGGTAGGAAAAGCAGAGCATGCGTGAGGCAGGCAGGAAGGGAGGCAACAAGCAAAATGTTGGAAAATGCACACTTAAAAAAATAAAATAAAATAAAATAAAAAATAAATAAATAAAAGGCAAACTTGAACAACAAATAAGAACTCTTTAGCTAGTGCATAAAATAACAAACTTGAACCTAAAATATATAGGCCTTTAACTAGTGTAATAAAAAAAAAGTTCAGTAAACAGAAATAACTACCAACATAAATTTAAAAAAAATTGTTTATAAAAAAAATGACCAACACATAGCTACCTAGAAAAAAAATCAGTACCAATGTAAAAATACAAATAATTCTGATGGCACTGTAAACTGAAACGTACTGAACTATTCTAATAAATGTAAAATTTATTTCATTCTATAACATTCTCTTTATATTCAATATATCAATGTTTATAGTTATGTGACAGCGCACTCTAACAATAATTAAAATTATTTATGAATTAATTCATTAGTTTTATACTGGTAATGTAAAAACTAATATAGCATAATATAGTTTACAATTATTTAGAACTGTATACACTACTCCATTGATGTAAATATATTACTCATACTTAAATTATTTTCTTAGTTTGATTATTCATAATCATATTACTGTACTGTACAAAATACCTACTGTACTGTACTGAATATATGGTAAGCTTACTGACCAGTGCTAAGCTAGACTACATACATACAAACATATAAGTTTAAAGACCGCTTCGTCCACAGGGTGTGTGGTTGCAGTCTTACGTCCTAAATGACGGCATTCCAGGCGGCCCTGATCTGGGCTGCCTCTATCGTCAGGTTCCTTATGTTCAGATCGGATCAAAGTACCTGATCCCATGTTTTTCTAGGTCTACTGCTACGTGCAGTTCCCCCAATGTTCATAGTTCGGCATTTCTTCACTCAGTTTTGATCATCCATGCTCTCTATGTGTCCAAACCAACCTAACCTACTTGTACGCATCACCTCTCTGATGCCTCTAATACCCAGATGCTTCCTTAGTTCTTCACTCAATATCCCATCCCTGGGGTTTACCCTACATATCCATCTCACCATTCTCTTTTCATTCTGTTCCATTCTATTAATATCTCCCACTTTAACCGGCCATGTTTCCGAGGCATAAGTCATTACACTCGTAATACAAAAGGCATACACCTTTCCTTAAGGTAAAGTAGGAGATTTCTTATGGTCAAGAGAGGCAACAGTTCTCTAAACTTCACCCAGCTGCTTCTGACTCTGGCAATAGAGGCAGCTTCAGCACCATCTCCAGCAGAAACCGTATCACATAAGTAGCAACATGTTTTTAACACACTCCAGCATTACACTGCCGAGATCGATACTATCAGGTGAATCATTCAACACAAGTTCTCCCTTGCACACTGCATATTTAAAATCTGTGCTCCTCGTCCAAGGTCTTCTCACCCCACTACACCCCTTGTGCACCCAGCAAACTTGAACTAGTCTATTCTTAATGCCATCTATGTGTACTACATATGAAGTCATCTATACTCAAAAGAAAACAAATATATAATAATTATAATATAAAACTTGCAACTCAAATTCATAGATACAGTAAAACCCCTCTCTTTCTGCCTAATCAAGGGGAAATTTAAGAAAGTATACCCACGTAATGGAAAAAGTTTTTATGGTAATGACACAACACCAACTGCAGCACAGTGATGACATGATTGGGCAATGTTATGGCAGCAGTTTACTGTATTACACTCTAACTGTTGTACAGGTATTTAATTTTGACTCGCTCTGGATGCCTCGTCAGGTGTCTGAAGAGGATTCCAGAGTCAAAACGGTTATGCCTTTACAATAGAAAACTTGTTGTTATGTGGGTATACAATAATTTCTCCATTCAAGTATTCACAACAAAGGAAGTTCAAACTTTTATTCAGTGTGAAACACTTGAAGTTTGAACTTTTATAAATGTGAAACATTTGAGTCTTTCAGACTGCTGCCTCCTCTTTCAAATAAAGCCCCATATTCCTAGACAAATCCTATCATAGTCAGTGGTAGTTACTATAGCTTTGTCATATTCCTAGCCAGTGGCTATGATACGCCGTAGCGCGGTTGGTAGAGCACTCGCCTGCAAACTGTGAGGTTGATGGTTCGAGTCCCGGGCCGGCCAGATGCCAGTGTTGTTTGTGAACGGCGCAGTCTAGCAATCTGTGGCAACTGTTCACTGAAGTCCCTGATCATCAGGGCACCCACCCTAGCCCAACTCTTGAGAAGGGAGTGCATGGTGGTAAAAACTGCATCATTGGTCAAAGACTGAGGTAAATGTCCACACAATTATATTTAGTCTGGATACTTAGTGTTTGAAATGTTCAACAATCTTTACGGACAAAGGTGTCTGGAATGGTTACCTACAGCATAGTATAGTTTTTTCACCTGGTGCAAAAATCCATCCCTTAGCAGCTATTGGTAGTTTCTTGATACTTAATGGAAATTGGTTACATCTCTGCATCATATTGATGGCAAGTTTCCATAATCAACATAATTCACTACAGAATCTTTGTAATAGCCAAGTACCGGTAATCAAGATAGGGACATGACAATATACCGTGAGCTAGAAAACACTGACAATAGTTGAGAAGCCTTGAGTTTCAGGACTCCCAGGTAATCCAGGGGATGAAAGAGACAGATTTTACTGTATGACTATTGCCTATACTATACTGTACCATGCTTCACATACAAAAAAGGAAATATAAATATTGCATACAAATTTAAAGCAACAACTATCAACTTCTTATTCTTTACAAGCCAACCAAAACTAATTGCATTATACTCTTCTTAAATCAACAAATAATACTGTAGAACTAATATTCTAGTTCTTTAGTGACCCGATGGAGTAAGCTAAAAAAAAAACATTATTTCAAGAAAGAGGCAAAATGACTTTCAAAACAATGGAAATTGTTCTACAATATAAGCAAATATCTTAATATGCAAGATACTGGCAATCTAGGTATTACATGACATTTTTTAGTCTCCATTACTAATATGTAAAGTGCCAATAGCCTACTTGTATGCTGTATGGTACAGTACATTATAATGTGCCGGTAATCTTCACTTCCAAATTTATGAATAATGATACTGGTATTAATAATACAATTAATAAATATTCATGCATTATACCAGTACAGAACATTATCTTTAAATTAATTATCTATTTAGTACATTACAATCAACAAGCAAAAACAAATACAAATAAATATATAAATACATAAAAAGCATGCAGAAAGCAGAGCCAGCAAATTAAGGCACTGTAACACAAATACTTAGGGATAGAAGGGGTAGGAGGGAAAACACAGGGAATAGTTTATCTTTAAGCTCTAATGTTTCGGGTTTTGTAAAACTTGAAGTTTTTTTGATACTGTAGCTCGATTTTTTTTTTTTTTTTTTTTTTTTTAAACTCCTTCCTGTGGGTTTTACATACCGGTAGTCCAAAACATTAAGATAATGAATAAAGCTCTTCCCTGTGTTTCCTCTCCCACTCAGTCTATGCACTTGTCAATATGAATTCTCCACACAAAGACTAACATTGAGACGCACATAGTAGGTCGCTGGACGTGAGACCTGTGGCAATCTCTGGACCTGCTTCACTGTGGTTGGCATCTGTCTCTAGGTCGGACCGATAACCCACCACAATACCAGAGTCATCATCCATACTGGTCATGTCCTGGAACAAAATATAATATTTATTGTACAAATACTTTACATTTGCCAAGACTCTTATTCTTAACTTTACTCTTATCAGGTGGAAGATGGGTGTGTTTTACCCCTCCCTGTTTCACTCCAATAGTTTGAAGACTTTAAAACATTTCACCTCATTTGTTTGGCAATTACTAGACTCCACCCCTTTCAGGTGTCATTTATTTTTCTGGGTGAGCGATATTGTGCCTACAATTTAGGAGAAATCAGGCCTATGGTCAAGACATTTTTCTACCAAAACTGTACATACAGTATATAGCTTGAAGGGGATCTAGGGGGAGGTTTTTAGCTTGAAGAGGATCTGTTGAGATATCTTTTAGTCTAAATGGCAAAGTAAAAAACTGGCTCAAAACTGGCTAAAGCAATCTAAACCCTCAGTAATAATAATTATTATGTTCTCTCCACCAACCAACTTTTTCTCCTAAACTCGATTAATGTAATTAACAAACACATGTCGCAGTCCGGGGATTCGAACCCAGGACGCTCACACCAAAAATCAACACACTTATGCATTGCGCCACGAAGACAGTTAAATAAAATATCATAATAACCCCCAAGGCGTCACACCAGATAGTGTTACTTAAATAATCACATAAACAGTTCCTAAACGATTCAATATTATTCATATCCTGGGAAGTACTGTAATGCCAATCTTTCTTGTAACAATACCATAAAACTACCTACCTACCAAAATCATAGAATGCCTTGTATTACTGATTACACACGCCTTACCCCTAGCTCCAACACAACATGGCTTCAGGCCACTGCACTCCACAAACTCTTCTTACAGACCTTACACAAAGAGCTTTTGACAGCATCAACTCAGCCAGACCACCACACAGATCACTACTTGCCACACTCGACATTAGTAAAGCCTTCGATGCCATCCCCCGCCACAACCTAACAAACAAGATCTACAACACAAACATGCACAACACAAAAAGGTGGCTGGCCAACTTCCTAGCAGGCAGATGTGAACACGTATCTTTTGCCGGTCAGTCATCTAGGATCAGAAATTTCCCAAACGGAGTCCCGCAAGGATCTGTCCTGTCGCCTGCACTCTTTAATCTGTACATGCATGATATAAATACACCCAATACACCCCAAATAAACATAGCCTCCTACGCAGACGACATAACACTCACATGCACACACCAAGACCCAGACACAGCAACAAGTCTCCTTCAACCCTATCTCAACACATTACATGACTGGTGCACTACAAACAGACTTAATTTAGCCCCAGCCAAATCCACAGCAACCCTCCTCACAAGCTGGACAGGAGATCACACATACTCCCCGCAACTCACCATAAACAACACACCCCTAACACACACACACACTCACCCAAAATCCTAGGAGTAACATATGATACTCTAATGACATTCAAACAGCACACCACAAACATGAAAAAGAAACTGACACCCAGACTTAATGCCTTCAGGTCACTTGACCACACAAAATTTGGACACAACAAAGAACCACCACCACAGTTTACAAACAATACATAAGATCAGTGATGGAATACGCAAGCCCGGCCTGGGCTTCTAACCTAGCTGAAACACATCATAAGACCTTACAGACTATTCAAAATAAAGCCCTAAAAATCATCACAGGCTGCACAGCTACTACACCTTCAGATCATATACATCAAGAAACCAAAGTCCTCAAAGTCAAAGACCATCTGGACATGAGAGGCACTAATTCCTGGCAACAGCCTCCACGAACCAACACCACCCACTACACTACATGGCAACACATCCACAGACACCAAGAAATATTAAAACAACACCCAGCACATGCTATCACACACTACAAACTGAAAGTTTGGTGATGGTGATGGGCTGGTCTATCAGAGTGAGAACTGAGCGATCTCTACCATACCCATAGCTTACTCTGACTGTTCCTTTTACTTACATATTTTCTAGATCTCAAGTGACGGCGTCTCTTCCGTGGATTGACCTCCCAATCTACCAAGATTGGAAGCCAAAGCGTCACATTTTTCCTTTACCCTTCAACTTTCTCTTCATAATTGCTGAGGGGCACAGGACCCTGGGTGGGGCTTTGGTTTCCCGGGCGTTTCCGCACCCTCCTCAGCTCCCCGCCATGGAGTGGCTTCGGTCACCCAGGCTTTATTGTGGTCGGCAGGGAGGGTTCTGTGGGGGCGCTCAGTTATGGCCTTGGCCTTGCTCGGGGCTTTGGGGCTGTTCGGCCAGGCAGCTTGGGGGGGAACAACAACAACAAACTGAAAGTGCCTAATAGTAAATCTGATCTGAAAAGTAAAAGATTTCCTACCAACTCGATTAGTGGGTGGAACAAATTGCCAGCCGAAGTAGTGTCTGCACCATCAGTGCATAGTTTCAAAGCACGGTATGATAAACATATCTTAGGAGGCGGGAATTAACGAGCATGATCACTCCCGCAAATACAACTAGTGTAAGTACAACTAGTGTAAGTACAAATACTATCTTCTCTCCCTTCCTGCCCACCCCAAACCAGCTTCCAGAAGCACATCTATACTCATATCTCTCGCCGTTCCATCCACTCACTCATAGACAACACGCAGCTGCAGGCACGACCTCCCGAAATCCATCCTTCTGAATCCTCCCTTCCTCGTGAGGACAGAGTCCACCTGGCCAGGCTGAGATGCGGACACCATCCAACCCTTCGAGCTATCAGAAGAGACTGGATGACTCCGTCGTCGACACCTGCCCAGGTTGTAACATAGCACCCCATACTATTAAACACATCATAGAAGACTGCATTTCACACAATCACTTACACCAACAACACAATTTACACTCCTTGAGAGCTCTGTGGGAAAGCCTGACTGTGGCCATGGCCTTCCTTAGGGACTCGGGGCTGTTCGGCCAGGCAGCTTAGGGAACAACAACAACAACTACCTACATTCAGACAGTGTCCTAATTTCGGACATTTTGTGAACAAATTTAATTAGTCAAGGTTATGGGAAGATGGTTCATTATCTGTGAATAATAATGATATGGGTAGTTAAGGTAATCTTTAAAGATTATTACAGTATATATAACTTCTATGGACCTAGGTTGAATATGTGTGGGTGAACAACAATTCATAATTATTATGTTCTCTCCACCAACCAACTTTACTCCTAAACTCGATGAATGAAATTAACAAACACAATTGGCAGTCCGGGGATTCGAACCCAGGACGCTCACACCAAAAATCAACACACTTATGCATTGCGCCACGAAGACAGTTAAAGAATGATGCACAAGCCTACGATTTATTATGCAGTTAAGAATCCTGCATACCAATCTTAGAATGTGCATTCATTCCAACTGCACTATTGGAGGCTATGAATAGGTGAATGGAAAGAGTAATTAATGAGGCGCTTAACCGTAGGGAAGGCCTCTCTATAAACTACTCCTGAACCAGAATTAATTATTATGTTCTCTCCACCAACCAACTTTACTCCTAAACTCGATTAATGAAATTAACAAACACATCGGATGAAAAAATAGGAAGTTTTGTTTAATCCTGCAAAACTTTGTTTGCACAGGACAAACAATTGTAGTTGTAAGAACTTGGGTAGTATGATAATAGAGAGAAAAGTGTTGTCAGTAATACCCAATAAACTACTGTATTTTACAAAACATTCATGCATCATCTTGTTATGATTCTTTAAATTAAAATTTCTATGTTTTACACTAATTATTCCAAACTACGGACAGATAAATTAATTAATCCAAACTTTGGACATTCATAATTACTGTATTTATAAATAAATGAAAAAAAAACTGATGTTAAATCTATAAAGGACAAAAGATGCCTAAATCAGCAAAGACTCAAAGAGAAACTATACTACTCATATGTGTAACACAACACTTGAAAAGGCAAAATATGACATTGAAAATATGAGTGTGCGTGAAGAGGCAAAAAAATTGATTTTTTTTTTTTTTTTTTTTTTTTCTATATTCCAACTTACTTCCTCTCGGGCATAGGCTGAGAGCCTTAACATTCACCGCTTTACAATGAACAGTGAAGCCCGTGAGGTCTTGTTCCAGTCTAGGGAGTGAGACATGTGAAGCACGTAGAGTACAACGAGCACCTGCCATCTTGCCTTCACATGAGGCACGGTGCTCACTCATGGCCCGAAACGACCCCATCTCTGAAGCCACCTCGTTCCCGTGCTTCACTGTCTCACCCCCTACACTCGGACTCTCACACTTACACACACACAACGCCACCTGTTGAGCAGATAACTCACCAGGCATTGCACCCCTATAGCATATTTTGAATATGGGAATATTCATACAGTGCTATTTAATCAGGGAACAATGAGGGTATTTTATTGACGTTTCGGTGGGCTTGTGGTAATGCACTGATACTAGGTACAGCACTAATTCCATCCCAATAATATCCTCCCATTGATACATCGGGATTTGAACCCGGGACCTTTGGATTACCAGGCCAGTGGCAAGACCACTCCACCACACCTCCCCTGTGTGCATGTGTTAGTGTGTGTGTATTTACCTAATTGCCTAATTGTATTTACCTAATTGTAATTGTATGTATGTGTGTACAGTACTTACTCTAGTTCTTACTCTAGTTGTATTTCTGGAGTGAGCATGCTCGTTATTTCCCGCCTCCTATATGTGTAGGTACCTTTTGATACCTTTTGATGTGTTCGCCGCTCTTCTAGCGGCACCAAGGAGCGCGATGCCCCTCGTTATGAGTGGTGATTTGGTGCAGTAGACTGTTTGAAGCGACAGCTCGCTCCCTTGCGAGGATGGGCTCGTCTGGCACTTTTTGCAGTTCGACATCTAGGGCTCTCTTGAAGTTGTCTAACGAGATGTCCCTCATGTCTCTTACTCGCCGTGGGAGTTTGTTGAAGAGACGTGGGCCTCTGTGTGATAACCAGCCCTTTCGCAGAGAGCCCATAGCACCCCTGTTATTCATCCGGGGGATTTCGCATTCCCAGCCTCTCCTATCACTGAATTTCATGACTATCGGAGTATGTAGGTTTGGTACTGAACCCTCTGCGATTTTCCACGTGTATATTATTAGGTAACGTTCTCTTCTACGTTCCAGTGAGTACAGATTCAGTGCTCTTAAACGCTCCCAATAGTGTAGATGTTTTATCGAACTTATATGCGAAGTGAAATTTCTTTGTACACTCTCTACGTCATTTATTTCACATGCTTTGTATGGGGATGTTAATACGCTACAGTATTCAAGCCGCGGTAGCACTAGAGATTTGAAGAGCGTTATCATAGGCAATTCACCGCGTGTTTTAAAAGTACGCAGAATCCAACCCGTTAGACGTTTCGCAGCCGCCACTTTGACCTGGTTATGTACTTTGAAACCCATATTTTCAGACATTAATACCCCAAGGTCTTTCACACTGTCTTTCCGTTCTATTATGTGGTTAGATTCTGTTAAGTAATTTGTAATTTCTTTAACACCATTATTATCTCCGTACCGTATTAATTGGAATTTTTCGTCATTGAATTGCATGTTGTTTTCCCTGGTCCACTGGAACACTACATTCATGTCTTCCTGCAGTCGGCCCGTGTCCTCTTGTGAGTTTACTATCTTGCTTAATTTTGTGTCATCAGCAAAAGACGACACCGTACTGTGTCTGGTGTTGGTATCTATGTCGCAAATTAGTATGAGGAACAGAAGGGGCGCTAGCACTGTTCCTTGGGGCACTGAGCTTTTGACATCCGAAGGCTCAGAAGTGACTTGGTTTACTGCTACCGATTGTTTTCGGTTTACGAGGAAATTGTATATCCACCGTCCGATTTTCCCAGTTATACCTTTTGCTTTCAGTTTGTGGGCTATTATACCATGGTCACATTTATCAAATGCCTTAGCAAAATCGGTGTAAATGACATCCACGTTTTTCTTTTCTTCTAGCGCTTTAAGAATTTTGTCATAGTGTTCCAAAAGTTGTGAGATACATGATCTTCCCGCTCTGAACCCATGTTGACCGGTGTTGTGTAGTTCATTTGTCTCCATGAATGTTGAAATTTTGCTTCGCAGGACTCGCTCGAAACCTTTAATGATGTGAGAGGTTAGAGCTACCGGGCGGTAGTTTTTTGGTAGTGCTTTACTCCCTCCTTTATGCAGTGGGGCAATTATTGCGTTTTTCAAGCTATCTGGTATGTCACCAGTGTCTAGACTCCTTCTCCACATTATAGCCAGGGGTTTTGAGAGGTTTTCCTTACATTTCTTCATTAGGATCGAATTCCATGAGTCCGGGCCTGGTGCCGAGTGGGATGGCATGTTGGAAATGGCCTCTTCTATGTATCGTTGGAATGGCTGTGGATGTGTGTGTAGTCTGTATTTTAGCCAATTGGCGACATCGGAAACGAAGGCTTAGGGTGGATCTGTATGTTTCTGTTTCTCACTATAGACGGTACCGTCTCGCCCGAAGGCTTAGGTAGCCATCAGCTTAGGTGAACCATATGATACCCATCTCGCCTTGTACCATTTTTGCCAACCCCAGACGTCACAACGTCGTCCATTTATTCCAGGTACCTATTTACAGCTAGGTGAACTGAGGCTAACACATGAAAGGAGACAAGCCCAATTTGTCTCCGCCCGGCCGGGGATTGAACCCCCGACCCCTCGTGTGTGAGACGAGAGCTCTACCTACTAGGCAGGTATGTGCCTAGTAGTGTGTGTGTGCGCGCGCTACAAAAGCCAGTTTATTACAAGCGCTTTTTCCGGGAATTTTCAATTACCAAGTCTTATATCACAATGCTTCGGGGTTCTTTTTCATTGATAGCTACTGTATGTGAAACTAGAAGGAGGGTAGATTGAGTTAGTTGGCTGAATTCTGGTAAAACTGGTAAAATTCTGGTAACATTTTAAGTTGCCAGACCATAATTGCCCTTAATGTGTTTTTTTATTGGTGTATGTGTGCTAATGTGTGTTTGTGTGTGTGTCCTACACAAGGTGGTGTGTCGAGCACTTTTTCCGGGAAATTTTGATGACCAAGTTTTTTATTGCAATGTATCGGGGTTCATTTTCATTGGTAGCTAAGTGAAACTAGAATGAGAGTCAGAGGGTAGATTAAGTTAGTTAACTGTATTCTGATTAAACTTAAAAATTAAAGTTGCCAGACCATAATTGCCCTTAAAATATTGTTGAAAATATGCTTGTGTTACACCGCCCACTCCATAGTGTGTGTCCCTCCACAGCATGTGCCTGTGTATGTGTTTGTCTGTTGATCTGTGTGCAAGTTAGTGGGTGTGAGGGTATCAGTAGGACAAATAAGATGTGTAATATTGTTATTAATGTATCAATCAAGTAAGCATAAGTGAGGTTACTGAGGTAGAAAATTAGGGAGATCTGGGAATCTAGCTGGGGATCCCAAATGGGCCTGGGTCTCTGGGCATTTCTCCTGGACGACCTAGATGTGTGTGATTTTGAGCTTTGTTTTGTTTTTCTGATGTGTTATGATGTCCCTGTTTGGGCCCTGTCTCGAGGAATGAAGAGGTACATAGGAGAGTGGTACAACAGGAAACCTTATTGGCCAGAGTGGAATGAATGGTACTATGTTGGTATGGAGATGTTGAATGAATGGGAAATGAAAGGCTTACAAAGAGAATATATGAGTCAGAAACAAGGGGAAATAGATTGAGAGGAAGTCCTCGGAAGAGATGGTGTAAAAAAACGTTGGAAGCTAGAGAGATGACTAAGAACAGATAAGAGAGAAGTGGTGATGAATAGGAATGACTGGAGAATGCTCGTGAATAGACGAGTGATAACACGGTTATTTTTATCAAATATGTCATTAACCCCTTCTCTACCGGCGACGTCTTTTAATTTTATTCAAGGGATTGTTGTACCAACAGGGATGTATGAGGCTGAGACATGGGCTCTGAAGGCAAAGGAGAGAAGAAAGCTGGATGTGATGGAGATGAGCTGCTTGAGGAGTATGTGTGGAGTAACCCGTAGAGACAGATTAAGGAATGAAGAAATACGTAGGAGAGTGGGGCAGCAGGAACATTTGTCGGCCAGAGTGGACAGAAGGGTGCTGAGCTGTTATGGTCATGTTGAACGAATGGAAGATGAAAGGCTTACAAATAGAATATGTGAGTCAGATACAAGGGGAGATAGAGGGGTAGGAAGACCTCCGTTCAGATGGAGAGACAGTGTTGGACAAGCATTGGAAGATAGAGGAATGACTATAGATCAGGCAAGAGAAGTGGTCCTGTCACTCATTCAACTCTGGGGGAGGCACTCGCTACAGGCAGTTCTGCCTTTTGCCTCCCTCACTCACAAAAAAAAAAAAAAAAAAGGAATGAATGGAGATTGCTAGTGAATAGATAAATGCAAATGCAGTCGTTTGGGAGGGAGGGTCATGCGGCAGTTGGACTAGATAATAGTCCGTCAGGCGCCTGGCCCGGGGAGCCAGGGGTAGTGAAGTGTGTGCCTGGAAGCATGGTGGGCGAGCTTGTGGTGGTACAGCTTCGCTGCGAGTCTGCCTGTGGAAATCGGAGCCTCTCCGGGGGATTTGGGACCTGGGAATCTTTTGCTGGGAACCCCAAATGGGCCTGGGTTTCTAGGTATTTCTCCTGTACGACCTAGATGTGTGTGATTTTGTGTTTTGTTTTGTTTTTCTGATGTATTGTGATGTCCCTGTTCGGGCTCTCGAGTCGGCCACCCCCATAAAAATAAACGGAAAAGGAAAACTGGGGTAAGTGTCAGAGTATATACATACTGTACATACATATTATACTTAGACAATTTTATGCAGTTTAAGAAAGATCTGTGGTAGTAAAAATGGTTAAGTGAGATAGTTTGAAGTCTGTTAATTGTTAGAGGCCTATTTTAAACTGAATACAATATCTAATAGTAGCCAGAGTAAAGTTAAAAGGATGGCACCAGTACTGAAAGGGTTAAATTGCTAAAGAGGCATCAGTATAAAAACTTACCATTCTCTCCTCTCCCAGGACATTCTCTCTCTTAAGTGATCGTCGTGGTAGGAAGGGTTGAGCCATTGCTGCTGCTTCACTGCTCTCAGCTCCACACACAGCACCTCTCTTCCCCAGTGGTGGTGACCGGGACATCCTGGAGCTCTTTACGAAGGGGTTCACATTTTCATCAAGGTTGTTGTTGGCACAGCTGGTGTCACCCATGGTTTCCTGTACAGACTTGACTGGGGTACTTAGTTGAGAATCAGGGAGGCCAGAGTCAGTGGAACAGTTCATAAATTCCTCAGCGAGTCGACTGGCTTCATGACCCAGTAACTGATCAAACTCTAAACTGTCAAGTTGGCCAATTGTTCCAATGGAGGGGACTTTGTGTACGTTTATATCAGTCTCTGGGTGCTCAACCAAACCTTTGTCTCTTGTACTTTCTCCGTTTACTACATTTGGTGTGTGTTTTGTTTCAAAAACTTCAGACTGAGCTGCTTGTACAGAACTTAAATTATTGTTTGATAGTCCCTCAACTTCTACTTCACTTACTTCTGTATTAGTTTTCAAGGAACTTTCTGTAACACTTGAGATATCAACTTCAAGGTTGGAATTATCATTTACATCACGCAATGGTTCATTTGTAATGGAACCAGTTATATTATGATCATTCACAGCAACACCAATTTCTGACAAAGTGTTCTCTGTGGTGCTGGTCTGTGTTGGAAGGTCCTGATAGATACCACTGTCCTTATCAGTGTCCTGGCTTTTGCTTCCGTCTGAGTCTGACTTAGTATCTTTGGCACAAGCAGCTTCTTCAGCAACGTTAGCCTTGGGAACCTCTTGGATATCTACAGGGACCTTGGGAGTGTCCAAGCTCTGGTTATTGAAAGCTGGTTTAGTTTTGAAAGGATCAAAGTTAGGGTCATCAAGAAAGTCAAGATTGTATCCTTTAGGAGGAGGAATCACAGCATTATCCTCACCATCTTCACTGAACTTACTGGCACTATTATCTACAGCTGGACTTGAATTAGTTTCAGAAACTCTTGTATCCTTTAGATTTTCAGAAGAGGTGGTAGAATCACTGTCAGGTACCTTTGCTTTGAATTTATTTTTTATGGCAGAAAATCCTCTTCTTGGAGGAGCTTTATTAGCAGGTACTACCTTTGCTTTGGGTTTTTCTTCTTCTCTATCAGTACTAGTAGTAAACCCGTCCTTGGGTGGAGAGTTTCTTACAGCAGTTTTTGCAGTAAATGGATCAAAATTAGGATCATCTAACTGGTCCAAAAAGTCCAAATTATAGCCTTTTGATGAAGGGATTGGCAGGTCTTCAGTATCAGGCTTTAAAGCTGGGTTGATGACATTTTCACTTTCAACTGTATTATTATTCTTTTCAACAACTTTTGGTGTTCGAGTAACTTTGGGAGCAGGACTTTTTTTACTTTTGAAATCTGGTTTCCTTCCAAGTTTCCTGGGAGGAGGTTTTACTGGGTCATCAAATGTAAGGTCCTGATCCTGATCCTGAATTTCAGAGTTCTCCAAGTTCTCATTATTATTGTTGGTAATGCTGTTTTTGTCAGATAGTACACTTTGTTCACTCACAATATTGCTTTCTTTTGATTTTTCTTCTGTTGAATTATTAAATGTTTGTGTTTTGGAGTCACTATCTTCTTGAGTTGTCTTTTTCTTGTCTTTAATGCCTTTCTTCTTGATGGCTGGCTTCAGAGGAGGAAGTTTCTGAGTGGGGTCTGGGCTTGGGGGAGGAGTGGTGCGGACACCAGTCTTGGTGGTAAACGGGTTGAAGTTGGGGTCATCAAGGCTGTCCAGGAAATCAAGATTGTAGCCTTTCTTGGGTACGATGGGGATGTCGTCCGGGTCTATTACCGGTTGCGACGGTGGTTCTTCCTTGGCTGCAACGTCTGGCGGTGGGCTGAGAGATTGGTTGGCCTCGTCTAGGGTAATAGACTGTACTGGCTGACTCTCATCAACTTCTGCTAGTTTTATTTTCTCAGGTTTCTCTGATGGCACAGGTGAATCTTGTATGTCTGCTTCTTTTAGCTCCTCGTCTTTCGTCGCTGGTAGAGGCAAATCTTGAACTTCTGCTTCTTTTATTTCATGTATTTCTGATGCTACAAGTTTCTCTTGAACCTCTGTTTCATTTAGTACCTCATGTTCATTTGACAATACAGGTGTAGCATCAGAATTTGAAACAATATAATGGTCGCTCTCTTCTGTCTTTTTTTCTTGCTGTAGGTTCGATTTTAATTCTGATGAACTTTCACTAGTTTCAACTTTGTTATTATGGTCTTGGTGCTGATCAAGATTAACCTTATCTACTGTATTCTCAGAGTTGTCAGGAATCACCACATTAGCTTCACCAACTTGAATTTCATATTGTAGTTGCACATCACATAAAGAGGTAGGGAGGTTTCCAGACTCTTCTTTACTCTCACAGGGATTATTAATATCTAAACCCTGACTTTCTGAAGGCAAGTTTTCATCGACCTTTTCTTCCAACTGTATATCACAAGGAGATACTGTAACAGTTTCATCAATAAGGACTTCCTTCTCACAAACTGTATTTTCAATTATTTCACTCTTTGTAACAGTTACCAGTGACTCACTTATAATACTTGGTAAACATTCAGGTTTTTCTTGTGGCACAGGTTCTATTTCCTTGTCTGGTGCAATAGAAGGCTGTTGACCGTCTACATCACTTATCACACTGCACTTCACAGCACTCTCAGCTGTGTTGACAGTATCTTCAGTGGCTGGTGGTACAGCCTCGTGTTGTGCAGCTGTAACTGAGGGAGAAGTATTATTCACTTCTTCGCTTGTGCCTGTCACGCAAATGGAGTTCTCAATGGCAGGTGTCTCTGTCTCACAAGCTGGGGTCGCACTGAGTTCTATGAGATCAACAGGGGGAGTAGTTTCTTTCACCTCTTCTGTGCCTGTCAAGCAAATGGAGTTTTCGTAGGCAGGTGAGAGAGTTTCATCCCCAGAGATGGAGTCTGAGGTAGCATCAAGGACCACTCCAGGTGGCGGGTCAGAGGGCAAGTCAATCTCCTCAGCACTTTCGTACTCAGAATCTGCGGGGAAGAGGAAACAGTTTTAGCAAATTCACAACTTGATTCGGGTAATATAGAGAGGGGAAAAGGAAAAAGGTTAGGCAGCTTTGCATGAGCAAATATTCCAATATCTTTAGATCTGCAACATTATTCAGGCAAAATATTGGAACTATATTGCAATGGCATTGGCAGCTAGACCGAAGATATACAGTAAAAGTCCTGTAATCCGAATAGCAGGGGACCAGGCCTCGTTCCGATTACCGGATTTTTCGGATTATTGGAATTTACCCCTATGAACCTGTGTATTAATGGCCTGACGAAAACCTGAACACAATATAAGCAATGCATATGCACAATATAACACTATACATCCCATATGACACATAATGGTAAACTTATAAAGTGATTTCATGAACATATGATATGTGTGTTCCATTATATGTTATTTGGGTGGTTTTTGGGTGGCCTAATTCCTCAAAAAGGGGACTTTGGGACTTTTTAAAATTCGGACTATTGGGTGAATTCGGATTTGGCCTCATTTAAAAAAATTCGGACTATTGGGAGATTCCAATTATCGGTCGTCGGATTATCAGACTTTTACTGTATTATGTTATGTTTACATTTTTACAATATGATCTGGTCGGAATTTATATTAAAGTTTGATTCCGAAGCTGGCAAACCAGAATGGCACAACAAAATCAGTTCTAAATGCACCTTTTGAGTTAGACCGCCTACGGGACACACAGCATATGAAACACGACATCTTGAATCTGATGTTCTACAATAATAAGAATGGGCAGGAAAAAGAACAATAGCTAATGAGCCATTGTTACATGATAAAAATAAATACTGATAAACCAAATCAATACAGTACTCACTGTTCTTTTTAAAATGGGAAGTATCTGCTGAATTCATTTTAATGATAAATTGTAATAGGTTGTATTACAAACGTATTATAATGTACAATTCTTTAGAAAACATATTTAGTGCAACAAGTGGATAGAACAATTCTTCAGCACACATTAAAGTCTACTGTGTCAGCTGTTACTTGGGCATATTAGTCATACACACACACACAGACACACACACAGATAAGATTACAGGCATCAACATTCCTAATCACTTACCCAATGACAGCTGAGCAACACCATGCATAAATTTACTGTACAGGTGCATAGAACTATAATTTATGGATACATTAACATATTAACTAACACACTATATGTTGTATCAAGATAAACAATATTTTTCAGTCTTTTTATATCAACAATTAAAATAAAACATCCAAACCACCATTTGGTGATGGGCTGGTCTATCAGAGTGAGAACTGAGCGATCTCTGCCATACCCATAGCTTACTCTGATTTTTCCTTTTACTTATATATTTTCTAGATCTTAAGTGGTCTCTTCCGTGGATTGACCTCCCAATCTACCAAGATTGGAAGCCAAAGCGTCACATTCTTCCTTTGCCCCTCAACTTTCTCTTCATAATTTGCTGAGGGGCACAGGGCCCTGGGTGGGGCTTTGGTTTCCCGTGCGTTTCCGCACCCTCCTCAGCTCCTCGCCATGGAGTGGCTTCGGTCACCCAGGCTTTATTGTGGTCGGCAGGGAGGGTTCTGTGGGGGCGCTCAGTTATGGCCTCGGCCTTGCTCGGGGCCTTGGGGCTGTTCGGCCAGTCAGCTTGGGGAACAGCAACAACAACAACAACCATCATAATAAATTACATTCCAAATGTCCCTCCTGAGGAAAGGGAGCCTCTATAAAGAATGGAGAGTACTTCCCATATTACTCCTACATGTTGTAAGAGGGAAATATATGGTGTGAGTGGATAGTATATATATATATATATACACCGGTATACTGTACATATTTTGTTTTTTCCCCTTATATTCCAACTACTCCCTCTCAGGCATAGGCTGAGAACCTGTACATTCTACCGCTCAACACGGTGAAACCTGTGAGGTCTTGTTCCAGTCTAGGGAGTGAGACATGTGAAGCACTCACCCACGGCTCAAAGCAGCCCCATCTCTGAAGCTGCTTCGCCTCTGCGCTTCACTGTCTCATCCCCTAGACTCGGACCCTCACTCTCAGAAAGCCACCTATTGAGCAATTAACTCACTAGGCATTTATCATATTTTGAATATGGGAATATTCATACAGTGCTATTTAATCAGGGAACAGTGAGGGTATTTTTTGTAAATTTTGATGGGTTTTGTGGTAATGCACTGATACTTCCCAAACTGACTAATTCCTTGAACATGACGATAGTGCATTGTTATATGTGCGATTAGTTTGCTTAAGAACCAGATTAACTTGCGCATGTAGTGATGTACACTCATGTGGTGGATTGTGTTCTTTTATTTCGAATTTTATTTTATTAAGCGTTATTTCCACATAGCGATTCTGATTAGTTCCTTTGCGTTTATCTTGTGTCGTCCCAGTTTTGGTTTGTTTATTTTGCAAGATTTATATTATAATATACAGAACAGCACAAATTTAATCCCAATAATATATTCCCATTGACATATCAGGATTCGAACCCGGGTCTATCGGATTACCAGACTAGTGGCAAGACCAGTCCAGTGGCAAAACCACTCCACCACATATCCCCTTATGGAACTAATTAACCTTGGCTGGCAAACTATCTAAGGGAAGAAAAATCCTAAGCATAAACCATTTCCTTGTAAGCTTTATCATTCCATGCAGTTGGCAGCAAGAAAGACATACAGCCTAAAATAGGCCTGCCTTGTGACAATTCAAGGCTCTCTATGAACTGTCTTTCAGAGTAATGATTCTATTCCATGGATAATAGGCTAAGCCATATACACCTCCCCGTGTAATCAGATTTCATAATTGAGTAAAATACTAAGTTTACTATTCTCTCCTTTTAGGCCCCAATATTCTACGGTACTTTATACTGTACTGTACAGTATATATATACTGTAGATCTTCAAATTTGGTTTATATGTAGTATATACTATGCTATGCTATACACTCTTCCCTTAAGCCAGACAATTGAGATACAAAAACGGACACTTGTGATTGGCAAGCACAACCAGCATGAAATGTAGTTTGGTTGTGGATAGTTAGGAGTCATTTTGGTTACCGAGTACTGTAATTACTGACCACTAAGTTAAACAGCGAGACAGTGACAAAAAAAAAAAAATAGCTTTTCAATAAATTTTCTTTCTCCTTCTTTGTCAGGTTTTTTCTATTCAAGATCAGACTGTATGGTCTGATCCCACATATTTCTTGGTCTGCCCCTAGGTGCAGCCCCCTCCACGTTCACAGAACTTATACCAACTTAGTTCATCCATCCTCTCCATTGTCCAAGCCATCCAAGCCTACTAGTACGCACGGGTGAGGGATGGTCCTATCCAGAGTGAGGTTTGGCATCCTCTACCCAACCTTAGCCATTTCTATCTGTCTCTTTTCCTTCTAGGTACTGGCGAGATCACCTGATTGGGTGGCACTGCAAGGGGGGCTGCGGACGGTGGGGGTATTGGTCCAGTGGTGCAAACCCGTCGCCTAATGATTCCCTGCCCCGCTGCACTCTCAAGAGACAGATTTCATCTCACCCTGGCCCCTTCGGGGGCCCGAGCATCTGGATGGCTTCGGTCTACTAGACTCGGGACTGTTCGTCCAGACAGTCTGGGGAACTATGGCTACAACAACAACTAATATGCATCTCATCATTGATACTCTTCATGCATAACCGTCTCCTCACTTCTTCACTAGGTATCCTATCTTTTAATTTGGCCCCGCACATCTATCTCACCATTCTCATCTCGTTGCGTTCCATTCTGTTGATATTATCCGCTTTGACAGGCCACGTTTCAGAAGCATATGTCATTGCGCTTCTAACACACGATTCACGAAGCGTACACCTTTCCCTTCAAGGTGATTGGGAGTCTACTAAGTAAGTAGTAAGTAGTGGCAATATTTCTCTGAACTTTCCCCAGCTGATCTAATTCTGGCGATAGTGACGGCCTTGGCCCCACCACCGGCAGAGATGGTATCTCATAAGTAGCAAAGATTGTCCAGTGCCTCATTGCCAAAGTTAACACTCTCAAGCCCGTCATTGAACACAAGCTCACCTTTACATACTATACATAGACATTTCTCAACTTTGGTTTTCTTCCTCAGTAGAGGTCCCTTGATTCTATTGCAGCGCTTCTTACCAGGGTGTACCCAGCAGCGGCTCACGCTACACTGAATTGAGTTCACGCCAACCTCTTTTATGCATACTGCGCATTGGCATACACCACATTTCTCTACCTTTCCAAGCCCTAATATACTGCGTAAAATACGGTTTTGACAACCCGTAGGGAAGGAAGGAAAAACTAATATTTATTGGTGGCTCCTGAAGTCAATGACGTAAGACCCTATGATAATATGGCCTCGTTCCGGGCTCCTCAGAGCCCGGGTTAACCTCGATTACGGCGGTCGAGAACCAAGATCATCTTAGGGGGTACCCCTTAATCATTCATAAGGTACGTCATTGAGACGGAGCCACTGAAAAGTAGGAAATAAAAAAGAAAAGAATTAACACAGTTTGAACACCGCGCCTCAGCGCATTCCGATCTTCCTCTGCTTCCCATGAGCCTGACTCATACCTCCTCCTGCCCAGGAGCGACCTCTCTCGACCGACGACCAACAGGAAACAACACAAATCCCTTGCTCCCTTATTCAGTTTCCATAGCCCCTCCCAAATGCATCAGCTCTTAGTCCATAGTGAGTCTAATTGCATAGCGAGTTGTTTATGCGTTTGGGAATGTATTTTTCGTAATTGTATTTCACTTGTAATCTGAATAAGCAAGGACTTAGTTTTCCAGGCTGGTCGACATTCGTGTATTCAGGACCACTTTGCTTCAACTAAATGTGTTATCATACGAGCCTTGGCTCTTTAGCGGCAGTGTCCCTTTTTTTTTTTTTTTTTTTCTTTTTCTGTGAAAGTGTGTATTAACATTGTAACTAATATTTATTTCCTTGAGTGTTGAGTGCTATGTTAGTGTCAAATTCATAGAATTTTATCCCTTTGCTTGTACTCCCCATGATTGTGCCCAGGCCAGGGGTTACTTTCATAACCAATCACTGCTAAGTTACTCATTAATTTATCACATATTGTAGTAAATAGATAGTTCTTCCCATATCAACTGCAATACCTTCAGTACCTACCATCAAAACCTTCTATGAGATGGTGGAATTCTTAATGCCTCACATTATTCAATCAAGAGTGCTTTTTCATACAGTATTTGCCTTCAAGACAGATATATGCATTATTTTCAGTGTTAAACACCAAATATTTATAGCTGATAACATAATTTTGTGATGTCAAATGCATATACAAACTTTTATAGTAGCCTGTTTCACTACTTTTAGGCACTCGTATTTATTTTTCCAAAGGGTACCAATTAGGCCTACAACAAGTAGACAGAGTACTCGAAATAATACCTTGATTGAATTTATCTCACTGACTTACAAAGATATAATAATTTAAAAAAACATATTTATATCTCACTGACTTACAAAGATATACAAAATTTACAAAACATGTTTATATCTCACTGACTTACAAAGATATGAGAACTTTAAAAACATGTACAAGTTACATAACGGATCGCCAAATAACACTCGTGGCCGAGTAGGCCTAACCTTACGAGTGCAAAGTCCGGGCCCTTTTCGAAAATTCTCAAGCCCCCGGGTACCCTAGACCTTATCTAGCCCCAGGTACCAATACTGCCGGTAAATAACAGTCCCGGTCACCAATAGGCTACGACCGGTCACTCTGGAGACTGTTAAAAAACTAAAGACAACCCCGAGTACTAATAGGCCTTAGCCGGGTACGCGAGAGGCTGTCACGACAATGACGATCCCGGAGACCAGGACAAGCCCACTGGCAACAGTCCTGGACTCCAATAAACCATTTACCGGATACTCTAAGCCTTACCTACACAGCCCCGAGTACTAATAGGCCATAGCCGGGTACTCTGGAGGCTGTCACGACGATGACAAACCCCGGTACCAAGACAAGCCCGCCGGAAACCAGGCTCGGACACCATTAGGCCATTTATCGGCCACTCTAGGCCTTACC
Organism: Paralithodes platypus; assembly: GCA_032716605.1. NCBI lineage: Eukaryota > Metazoa > Arthropoda > Malacostraca > Decapoda > Lithodidae > Paralithodes > Paralithodes platypus. The sequence continues at coordinate 56,067,323 of CM064486.1, read as the reverse complement.
TAGACATGCCCAAACTAGAAATTATTTCCGGGTACTCTAGGCTTGCTCGTACTATAATAAAGATGTCTTAACATATTACAGACACTCCCGGGTACCAATAAGTAACACCACTATCAGACTTATGATAGTTACGAGAGCTTAAATAGTACTTCTATCTAGTTAGTGTAATACCAATATCCCCGGATGGTATCATTTTACCAAAACAAATATCAAGCCTTTGAAACGGCACCTGTTTAAGTGCGTTTCATACGTTTATTAGTATGCGTTTTCATACTCAACCTTGAATGTTTACACAGATCAGCTGGAACAACAGTGGCCTTGTCATGTAAGGTTTCTCTTGTTATTTGCTCTGTTTAGGATTATTGCCGGGTACTCCAGGCTTGGTCATACTATAATAAGGATGTCTTAACATATCAGAGACATATTACAATACCGGGCACCATGACATAGTTCATAGTTTCACTATGACGGGCCCGGGTACCGAAAAAATTGAGACCACCATATGGGTGCTGTGTTACCGAAAGCCTTGTCATACTATGACAAGACCAAGTCCGAGTAACAGTAAGAGTAACAAATATTATTTTACCGGGTACCCTAAGCTTTGTCACACTTTAATAAAGACAAACCAGGGTTCCAATAATGGAATCAAATGGAAATTATTGCCGGGTACCTTAGGCTTGGTCACATTATAATAAGGAAGTCATACCATATTAGAGACAGGCCCGGCTACCAGTAATTAAAGATGAGAAAATCCCAGAGGATTGGCTCAAAAGTGTAATAGTAAATATATACAAAGGAAAAGGGGATGCGCTAGATAGAGGAAATTATAGGGGCCTGAAAATGCTTGACCAAATCATGAAGGTCTGTGAGAGAGTCCTTGAGGGTTTGATCAGACAAAGCATCTCTATTGATGATATGCAGTTTGGTTTTATGCCAGGACGTGGTACAACCGATGCTATCTTCATAGTCAGGCAGATACAGGAAAGATACATACTAAAAGGCAGGGATCTTTACTTTGTGTTTGTGGACCTGGAGAAGGCCTTTGATAGGGTACCTAGAGATGTTGTGCAGTGGGCTATGAGGAAACTTGGTGTGGAAGAGTGGCTGGTGCGTGTGATAATGAAGATGTATGAGGATTCGCGAAGTTCGGTGAGGGTGAAGGGTGTACTGAGTGATGAGTTCGCAGTCCGTGTTGGAGTCCATCAGGGTTCAGTGTTAAGCCCCCTCCTCTTTATTATGGTCTTGGAGGCGCTGTCTAGAGTTTTTAGAGGCGGACTCCCGTTGGAACTGTTTTATGCAGACGATTTAGTCCTAATAGCTGACAGTATGCAGGATGCTGAGGCCAAATTCAGAGAGTGGAGAGAGGGCATGGCGAGCAAGGGTTTAAGAGTCAATATTAACAAAACCAAGGTTATGCATTGTAGATTGAGACGAGGCAATGTGGAAAAGAGCGGTGCATACCCATGTGCAGTGTGTGGAAAGGGAGTGGGCGTTAACTCAATTCAATGTAGCATCTGTCGATGTTGGGTACACCATGGGAGTAAGCGCTGTAGTAGAATAAAGGGGCCCCTGCCGAAAGATAAGTCAGAAATAGAGAAATTTGAGTGCGTAGTGTGCAAAGGCGAGCTTGTGTTAAGTGATGATCCTGTGGCTGTGAATTTTGGAAATGAGTCTTTGGAGCTGGTGAACAAGTTTTGTTACCTAGGAGATACCATCTCTGCCGGTGGTGGGGCCGAGGCTGCCACTGTTGCTAGAATTAGGTGTGGCTGGGGGAAGTTCAGAGAATTTATGCCAATCCTGACCATGAAAAGAATGCCTCTCCCCCTGAAGGGAAAGGTGTATGCCTCATGTGTTAGAAGTGCAATGACGTATGCCTCAGAAACATGGGCCGTTAAAGTAGAGGATGTCAACAGAATGGAGCGTAATGAGATGAGAATGGTGAGATGGATGTGTGGGGCCAGGCTACAGGATAGAATAACAAATGTTGAGCTGAGGAGACGTTTAGGTATAAAGAGTATTAGCGAGGTGATGCGTACAAGTAGACTGGGATGGTATGGACATGTGGAGAGAATGGATGAACAAAATTGGGTGAAAAAATGCAGGTCTGTGATTGTGGAGGGAGCTGCACCAAGGGGTGGACCGAGGAAGACCTGGGATCAGACTATACGCGCCGATCTCAAATCCAAGAACTTGACAAGTGAAGCAGCCCTTAACAGGGTTGCCTGGAACGCCGCCATTAGGACAAGAGACTGAAACTGCACTGATGTGTGGAACACTCGGTCTTAAAATTTTATGTATGTATGTATGTATAACTATCAGACTTACGATAGAAACGAGAGCTTACATAAGTACTTCTATCTAATTAGCTTATTTAAAGTAAACAATACAAGGCTAGATCCAAATTTTGCCCAAGTTAAGTAGGCCTAGACCTAATAAGTCCTATTTACATATCTCTATGCAACATTGACTCCTTGGTATTGATTCACAGGGTCAGGTAATGCGCTGCGTTACCAGAGAAGAATCTGGACATCAATCAAAACGTTCCCTCCCGACCAAGAGAGAGATGAACAGTATTCCAGATTTCAAGGCCAGGGTAGACCTAACCATTTCACCTGTTACTCCCTTCACTCGGCTAACAAATCCGTAATCTTTAAGGTAAGTTCACTGGGCAAAACTCTAGAAGTTTCAGGTTCACCTACTACAGTAGATTCTCACTAACTACATAATTGTAATTAATTTCCAGGAACTAGTACAATCAGCCCAGATAGCCCTACATAACTCACTCACAGATAATAATACTTGCCAAGAATAGGCGTTTTTCAGAAGAACCTAAAAGTGTACAGTGCTAAAAAATGTCAATGTTGATGTTTTAATTGCTTTGTATGCATGCTTTGTTGCTCATTTGTTATTTCAATCTGATTTCTTAAATTTTTCATTCGATGTTCAGTTTGTGATTAAAGTATGACAAACCCCAACATTGTCGTTAGTAATTACTATACATTTGTCACATTGCTATCCAGTCAATATGATACACAAATTGTTGTAATGTAAATGCAATGATTGTACTGTAATAATGTTTCAGTACTTATTGCAATTACAGCAACTAGCAATTGTGAAAAGAGATACGTAGAAGGCTAGCGAGACATTCAAATTTGCCAAGTGTCACAGGTGAGGAAGACTTACTTTAGCATATACAGTAGATTATCAAAATATAAAATGCATCAAGAACAAATAAGTGATAAGTTGTGTTAGTAACAGAAAACCAAACTGAAAACTTTTACAAATTAAGTACAGTACAGTATATACACTCAAACCTCAATCTAACAGATCTCTGGTCAACGGATTTTGGGTTTAACAGACACCGTTTGCTACCGGACAAGTTGTCTGGTCCGCAGACAAATGACCGTTGCTTCGAACATTTATCCGGTAGGTGGCAGGGCGGGCACTGCGATCCCACCAAAACTGGCAAAGCGGCGTAATTCTATGTTTAACTCTCGCCCAGCCGCTCGGTCCACTAGTGATAAACATTCATATACCATTGCTTTTACCACTTAGACAATTCAAAATGCCTCTCAAGGTTGAAAATGTAAACGAGTGAACTCAAATGTAATTTCTTACAGTTTCTTACAGTAGATACTCTGGAAAAAGGCAAACTAGGCCTGTGTATCCAGCTCAGTGCCAGTACTTGCACTACTGCGGTCGTTCACTGTGTTGGCGGCGGCGGCAGCAGATGCACCATTTTTACTATTCTGTATTTTTGCTTTATAATCAAACTTCAAATCTTGTCTTCCCCATGCTTTATCAAGATTACGGTACTTTCAAACTTCCTTATTGATTCGGAATCGACTACATACTGGGGCAGCGCGTTCCACTCATTTACCACTCTATCACAAAATGAGTTCTTTGCCTTTTCAAGCCTATTTCTTTCTTTGTAAATTTTCTTAGAGTGTCTTCTCGTTCTTGTTCCCTCCCGCATCAAGAAGATACCTTCACACACATCCTCATCATATTTTCCTGACACTATCTTAAAAGTCTCTTATCATATCCCCTCTCTTTCTCCTATATGCCAGTGTCGGAAGTCCCAGTGTCCTCAACCTCTGCTCATAGCCCGCATTCTTCAACGTTGGTACCAGCTTGCTAGCTCTCCTCTGCACTTTCTCCACTGCTTCTATATCCTTTACCATATATGGAGCCCACACCTGGTTTGCATATTCCAGGTGCGGCCTAACCAGCGCTGTATAGAGATTCCTGAATATTTCTTCGTCAAGTGACACACATGTCCTCCTTATCAGCCCTACAATTCTATTGGCTTTGTTTATCTTTTCCGCTAAATGTTCTGAGAAATTTAACTTATTGTCTATCACTACTCCTATATCCTTTTCTGCATTCACTTCCTCCATCGCTTCATACATGCTGTATCCTACCTTGTCTATCTTGCTAGTCCCAATCCACATGTACTTGCATTTTTTTGGATGAAAAGGCATTAACCAATGTTCAGACCATCCCTTCATGCCCTCCACATCTCCTTGAAGCAAACCCACATCTTCCTTACTCCTCGCTCTTCTATACAGCCTAGTGACATCCGCATACAGGTATATCTCACTTCCATTGGTTATAACTTCAGGTAAGTCGTTGATAAATATAACGAACAGTAGCATAAGCTACTTGTGTGCGACATGAGCTTATACAGAGATCCTAAGCGCAAGAAGGTTTACATACCCAAAAGGAAAGTGTGGCTGCTGAAGGACAAGGAAGTTAGGGATAGGTTTCATAATGAACTGGAGGAAATGAATAGAAATAAGGAAGCTAGGCCTAACGATGTAAATAGCCAATGGAACTTTCTTAAGCATAGCCTTATCGCTGCCACTGACAAAGTCTGTGGGAAAACAAAGGGTCACCCCAGGAATAAGACCTCTTGGTGGTGGAACGATGAGGTAGAACATGCTGTGAAAGAGAAAAGGAGATGCTTCAAAGAATGGAAGAAAGGAGGCAGCAGGGAGGAATACCAGGCAGCTAAACGAACTGCCAAAAGAGTTATTTACAATGCTAAAAATCGCATTAAGGACCTGGTCCTCGAACAAGTGTGTAACACTGACAATCCCAATGGGATCTTCAACCTAGCTAGGCGAGTTAAAAATGACAGTAGGGATATTATAGGTGAACAGTGTGTTAGAGATGATAATGGGAAGATTGTGTATGCAGAAAATGAAATCAGAGAAGCATGGAAGGTACACTATGAACGATTGCTAAATGTAGAGTTTGAATGGGATAAGGAACAGCTTAGTATCGAAAAACCAATATCTGGGCCCCCTCCTTTGATAGCACCAGCTGTAGTGAGCGACGCAATCAATAAAATGAAGGACGGTAAAGCTCCAGGTTGCTCCGACATTGTCGCTGAGATGATAAAAGCCTCAGGGGAGATTGGTGTAAACTTAGTCACTGAGTTGATAAACACCATTATTAAAGATGAGAAAATCCCAGAGGATTGGCTCAAAAGTGTAATAGTAAATATATACAAAGGAAAAGGGGATGCGCTAGATAGAGGAAATTATAGGGGCCTGAAAATGCTTGACCAAATCATGAAGGTCTGTGAGAGAGTCCTTGAGGGTTTGATCAGGCAAAGCATCTCTATTGATGATATGCAGTTTGGTTTTATGCCAGGACGTGGTACAACCGATGCTATCTTCATAGTCAGGCAGATACAGGAAAGATACCTACTAAAAGGCAGGGATCTTTACTTTGTGTTTGTGGACCTGGAGAAGGCCTTTGATAGGGTACCTAGAGATGTTGTACAGTGGGCTATGAGGAAACTTGGTGTGGAAGAGTGGCTGGTGCGTGTGATAATGAAGATGTATGAGGATTCGCGAAGTTCAGTGAGGGTGAAAGGTGTACTGAGTGATGAATTCGCAGTCCGTGTTGGAGTCCATCAGGGTTCAGTGTTAAGCCCCCTCCTCTTTATTATGGTCTTGGAGGCGCTGTCTAGAGTTTTTAGAGGCGGACTCCCGTTGGAACTGTTTTATGCAGACGATTTAGTCCTAATAGCTGACAGTATGCAGGATGCTGAGGCCAAATTCAGAAAGTGGAGAGAGGGCATGGCGAGCAAGGGTTTAAGAGTCAATATTAACAAAACCAAGGTTATGCATTGTAGTTTGAGACGAGGCAATGTGGAAAAGAGCGGTGCATACCCATGTGCAGTGTGTGGAAAGGGAGTGGGCGTTACCTCAATTCAATGTAGCATCTGTCGATGTTGGGTACACCATGGGAGTAAGCGCTGTAGTAGAATAAAGGGGCCCCTGCCGAAGGATAAGTCAGAAATAGAGAAATTTGAGTGCGTAGTGTGCAAAGGCGAGCTTGTGTTAAGTGATGATCCTGTGGCTGTGAATTTTGGAAATGAGTCTTTGGAGCTGGTGAACAAGTTTTGTTACCTAGGAGATACCATCTCTGCCGGTGGTGGGGCCGAGGCTGCCACTGTTGCTAGAATTAGGTGTGGCTGGGGGAAGTTCAGAGAATTGATGCCAATCCTGACCATGAAAAGAATGCCTCTCCCCCTGAAGGGAAAGGTGTATGCCTCATGTGTTAGAAGTGCAATGACGTATGCCTCAGAAACATGGGCCGTTAAAGTAGAGGATGTCAACAGAATGGAGCGTAATGAGATGAGAATGGTGAGATGGATGTGTGGGGCCAGGCTACAGGATAGAATAACAAATGTTGAGCTGAGGAGACGTTTAGGTATAAAGAGTATTAGCGAGGTGATGCGTACAAGTAGACTGGGATGGTATGGACATGTGGAGAGAATGGATGAACAAAATTGGGTGACAAAATGCAGGTCTGTGATTGTGGAGGGAGCTGCACCAAGGGGTGGACCGAGGAAGACCTGGGATCGGACTATACGCGCCGATCTCAAATCCAAGAACTTGACAAGTGAAGCAGCCCTTAACAGGGTTGCCTGGAACGCCGCCATTAGGACAAGAGACTGAAACTGCACTTATGTGTGGAACACTCAGTCTTAAAATGTTATGTATGTATGTATGTATGGTCCCAACACAGATCCCTGAGGTACCCCACTTGTAATTTCCCTCCACCCCGAGCCTATTCCATTCACCAGCACCCTCTGTCTCCGATCTTTCAGGAAGGCTTCTATCCATTTCACACATTTCTCCCCTATACTATAGCTTCTAACTTTCTCTATTAACCTTTTATGTGGGACCTTATCGAAGGCCTTCATAAAATCGCAATATACCACGTCTATTACATCACCATCCTCCAGAGTTTGCATCCAATCATCTACCACCTTAATTAGCTGTAGTACCGTCGACCTCCCCGGCAAGAATCCGAACTGTCTCCCACTGAAAAGTTGGTTTGATTTCATATGCTCCATTATTCCTTCTCTAATTACCGTTTCCATTAGTTTACACACAACACTTGTCAAACTGACTGGTCTATAATTTCCTGGGTCATTTCTCTTTCCCTTCTTAAATATAGCTGTTATGTTCGCCTCTCTCCAGTCCGTCGGGATTTGTCCTGTATTAAAAGATACCTCAAATAACATTTTTAATGGCTCTACTAACATCTCACCTCCTTCCTTTATGATTCTTGGATGTATCCCATCCGGTCCCGGGGACTTACTTCTGTTCATTTTTTCTATAGCCCTCCTTATTCTAGCATGGGAAAACTCTATTAGTTCTAGTGCTGGTGCCTGTTTGATGGGAATAGTAGGCACTGCATCAACCGACTCCACTGTTAGTACCTCCCCAAAGTATTTCCCCAGCACCTCTGCTTTCTCCTTATCAGTTTCTGCTCTATTCCTATCATCCAAGTCTCCTATCAATTCAGGGATACCTACTCTTCTTGTTAACTTTTCCTGAATATACTTCCAGAATATTTTTGGATTATCCTTCACATTTCTAGCAATCTCTCTCTCCCTCTCCTTCACCCCCCTCCTTGTCGCCCACCTTATTTTATTGTTTATTTGTCTGCGTTCCAGATCCACTTCTTTAGCTTCTATACTAGACCCCCTGTTCTTTTTTAACAATTTTAGTCTTTCCCACAATCGTTTCTTTCTTCTAATCAATGTCCAAAGCTTTCTTTTCATTGGCAATTCTGGGTTCGTTCTTTTCCTCAATTTTGTTTTATCCTTATATTCCCTTACTGGTACACTTTTGGATACAGCATTCTCCAGTTTAACTCTAATTTTCCTCCACATTCCTTCAGCGCCTTCACCGTTCAAGTATTCCCCCCAGTCAATGTCCAAACACCGTCTCAGCAGCTCATAATCTGCTCTATCATACATGTATATTTTTTTTATTGCTTCTATTATCCCTCTCTGTTTTAATATTGCAACTAAAGCTCACTCCGACCTATAGGGCTATCCACATTGACATGTTCCACTATATCCTCCTCATTGCTAAAAATCAAATCAAGTACACTCCCCTGCATCCCATCTCTATATCTTGTCATCTCTGTAATATGTTGTGTTAAAAAACAATCTCTCACTTTCTCTATAAACTTGTTTTCCAGGCTACACTGTCCCACTGGAGTAGTACAATTTGCCCATTTGATCCTTGGCAAATTGAAATCTCCAATCAAAATCTTATATTTGTTCTCTCTATTATCTATTTCCTCCATTGCTTTCAGTAGGTTATCATCCTCGTCCCTACTATTATTTGGGCTTCTATATATAGAGGCAATTAGAATTGATCCTCTTGCACATTTTACTTCAATACACAAATACTCACAAACTGCTGTCTCATATCCACCTCATTAACCTTGAGCTCTTTTCTTACATAAATAAACAGTCCTCTTCCAACCTCTGCTCTAATAGCATTCCTCTCATATAACTCAAAACCCTCCAAACTATACTCCACCAGTTCCCTTTCAATTCTAGCATTTTTTGGTCTTACTTCCTGTAAGACTATGACATCAGGTTTTTCCTCTTCTTCCTGCAACCTACATATCAGTTCTCTTTTCTTGTCCTGGGTAAACACATCCACATTACTAAACATAATCCTTAATCTATCTACCATTCCTTCAGCAACTACACCATCCCGCTCCTCCTGTCCGTACCCTACTCCCCCCTTAGCACTACTGGGTCTGCAACTTTGTCTCCTGTCTCTCCCTGTGACACCTCCACCCTGTTCTCCTCCGTCACAACTCCTATCACAGAACTATACAGAACTCAAATTGATTAAGAAATTTGAGGGTGGAACAAGTGATTCAAAAATTAGTGAAGAGTATGAAGTCAAACTCACAACCTTGAGAACTTATGAGGATGCACTACCTACAGCAAAATCAATGGACATCAGCTCACTATGGGAACCTCAGAATTCTGCGGGAACTCATCATAAAGGAGCAACATATGGGTGGACGTCAGCTAAAGGTTAGCAGCTTCTTTGCGGCGCCCCCACATCAGCAGCCGTCCGACGCCAATGACCCAGTACAAGGCGCAAGTGGTGATAGCACTACACCCATGGAGCTTGGCACCTCCTCGGACTCGGAATACCAAGCATTCTGAGTCCTGTACATAGTGTACAGAATATACTGCTGTAAATAGTTAAGGTGACTAAAACAATCAATTATATTTCCATGTACAGTAGGCCTACTGTACAGTACAGTACAGTATTCTGTATTTTAATTTTCCCCATAAAACCTATACAGTACTGTACTGTATTGTTTTTAAGCAACATACTTTTTCCGCTAACAAACTAAGTTTTCCCCCATTTAGTCAGTTGAATGGGGATTGAGTGTATATACAAAGCCCAGATTATGAAGAGGAAGAAAATGGCAGTGATTATGTTACATACAACAACTCATAAATGAAGTGGACAAAAATATACAGTACCGGTATATATAATATACTGTACATTATATCTACTGTATACTGTATTACAAAATGTATTCTAAATTAATACCTATATGATACCAGTAATGATCTATTTGTATTTAAATTCAAAATGTTATTTTTACAGTATCATCAGTACCGTACTGTACTAGTTCTAGCTTTATAAGGACAGTAGTTCAGTAGGATCTAGAAACTTTGTTTATATATAACAATAATAATGTAGTGTACTAATACAGTATATACTTTCTAAATTACTATGCATCACCACAAGTCAACATATTTGGGTGTTGAAGCTCTCACAGATTTACTACACAAATAACAAAACACAAGATATGGTGATCCACTAATATACTGTATTAGGATATCAGTATTGCATGTCTTAAAATATATTTTAATTCAATTAATTGTGTAGTATGGAAGGTTTCTATACTATGGTAAAACAAAGTTTGTTGGTAAGAAGTGTGAGGTGCACTCAGCTGAAGGAAGTCAAAACTCCAAACAATACAATAGATGCACTACAGAATACCTTTCTTAGCCCCATTATGGGAGCTGTTCTGAGCGACAGTATCAGAAGCTGGAAACAAACACGTTCAATTAGACCAGAGAGTCAGACAGTTACTACAGACAAAAATACACTGTTCAGCTTAACCGGGCAAGAAATGTCATCCCTTAGCAGTGGATTTCCTGACACATAATTACAAAGAAGCTGCTACATCTCTGCTTCGTTTTATTAGTTTGGATTCATAATTTACTATATATTCCATTGATAAAATCAAGTCACAGCTTGATCACCATTACTGTATATGGACATGACATTTTCTCGTCCTGTTAAAATGAAAGAGTATAGGTAGCTACAGCACGTAACAGATAGGAAGGAAGAGGAACAAAGAACTTTACTATAAATGAAAGAGTATAGGTAGCTACAGCACGTAACAGATAGGAAGGAAGAGGAACAAAGCACTTTACTATAAATGAAAGAGTATAGGTAGCTACAGCACGTAACAGATAGGAAGGAAGAGGAACAAAGCACTTTACTATAAATGAAAGAGTATAGGTAGCTACAGCACGTAACAGATAGGAAGGAAGAGGAACAAAGCACTTTACTATAAATGAAAGAGTATAGGTAGCTACAGCACGTAACAGATAGGAAGGAAGAGGAACAAAGCACTTTACTATAAATGAAAGAGTATAGGTAGCTACAGCACGTAACAGATAGGAAGGAAGAGGAACAAAGCACTTTACTATAAATGAAAGAGTATAGGTAGCTACAGCACGTAACAGATAGGAAGGAAGAGGAACAAAGCACTTTACTATAAATGAAAGAGTATAGGTAGCTACAGCACGTAACAGATAGGAAGGAAGAGGAACAAAGCACTTTACTATAAATGAAAGAGTATAGGTAGCTACAGCACGTAACAGATAGGAAGGAAGAGGAACAAAGCACTTTACTATAAATGAAAGAGTATAGGTAGCTACAGCACGTAAACAGATAGGAAGGAAGAGGAACAAAGCACTTTACTATAAATGAAAGAGTATAGGTAGCTACAGCACGTAACAGATAGGAAGGAAGAGGAACAAAGCACTTTACTATAAATGAAAGAGTATAGGTAGCTACAGCACGTAACAGATAGGAAGGAAGAGGAACAAAGCACTTTACTATAAATGAAAGAGTATAGGTAGCTACAGCACGTAACAGATAGGAAGGAAGAGGAACAAAGCACTTTACTATAAATGAAAGAGTATAGGTAGCTACAGCACGTAACAGATAGGAAGGAAGAGGAACAAAGCACTTTACTATAAATGTGTTTAAATAATTTTTTAAATTTTGTTTTACAACACTATAGATCTGCATTCAGGGTGTCAAACCGGAGCAATTTTGTTTGAAGACTTGAATGAATATGAGCAGGAATACAGGAGCATTAACATAACATAGTATATATTGTTTTGACCATTTTATCACTTCCAAGGCATAATTTGAACTATAAAGCACAATTTCATCTTTGCTCAATACAATGATAAAGACTAATAAGAAAGGACTTCGCTTTCGTTTGACACCCTGTCTGCATTGATTTAATGGAGGACCCTAAAAATAAATGTACTGTAGTATAAATATAAGAAGTAAGGATATCTAGTACGGTACACGTCCCATCACAGGATGATAAGTTGTTAAAACTATCCTTCACTATTAAGAACAAAATAATTATAACAGCTCTTTGCTTATATTTCTCATGATGAAAAATGTGTAGGCTAGTAAGTAAATAAAAAATATAAGCTAGTAAATATATAGAAAAGCACGGTACCGTACAAATAATACAGTACAGTACTGTATATATATATAAATTAAAACTATTTTAATAATCAAATAATGAAACTTATAATACAAATTTTGTGTTATATTGATTATAAAACAAGCTAAAGAACCAGAAGTAGCATAAGCCTATAGTACTCAAGACAAAAATAACTAAATTGAAAAAGAAACTGTAAAAATGCTGTAAACTTTATCTTTAATATCTAAATTAAAAATGTGTAAAGGTTTCAGTAGCCCATTAAAACTATCCAGCATAAGATATCAATAGTGATAAGAAACATTAACAACAAATTTACTTCACAATGAATATCCCAACAATAAAATAAAAATATAATGTTAAAGTAATAAGAATAAAGGGTTGGAGGATTATATAATGTTCTGTGTGTTTAACAAGACAGGTTGCAAGTCAAGACACCAATTCAGAGGGAGGGAGAAGCTCAGTCATAAGTAAAATGGTTAATCAATTTCCCACCACAAACTGACCTGAATTGAGGGTAGACTCGTTAGAGTGTTGGGTGTTCTGGGATAACAGGTGGCTGTGTTCGTCCTGGCTTGGGGTGATAGCTTCTTGGGTTAGACAGGAGACATAGGTGGTGGTGTCTTCACTCACAGAGCTCGTGTCACACTCTCGACTCACGCTGTACAGAATGGTTTTACATAAGTTAAATACAGATTTCTACCCTCTCACACTCTTGGCGTATGCTGTATAAAATAAGTTATATACCAGTATGGGTTACAAACAGTATACATTGCGGGTGCCCAACCCCGAAAGGGATTGAAATAGGGGAGCTATTCCCCCCGCCAAAGGCGGCTATTTATTAGTGGCCCCTCCATCATTGACGAACATGCCTATTACATAAGGCATCCTCTTCAAACACTAATCCGCCGTAGTTTGAATCTACCGCGCAGAGCATTTAAAATCTGAGGAGCCTTCATCATGAGCGCACGCGACCTCACTCATGGCTTCAGTCATTATGAATTGGGTTCTCAATACGAAAAAACTTCGTAAAAAATAAAAAGAAAAAGAAAATAAGAATAACTATCCAATAAGCTTTCCATCATATCGTGGATGTACTTGTGTGGATCTTTGACCAGACGCTGATTCAGGCGTCATTCTTCCTTCTCTGCTCTGCGCTCAGCCTGCCCGGACGTGTCTCCCCACGCTCCGCTGGTTCCGCATTTGCTGCGTCCCTAGTGAGTTTTTTCTCATTTGTTTACTCCGGGATGTATCGAGTAAGGTTAGGATATGCGTAGCAGGAGTGTCCTGGGCTGGTTGCCCGCAGTGCAGTGTATTTTGGGTCGTGTGTTTGGGGCATCTATTTCGGATGTACCCTCGTGGTCCTGTTGTGGACATGTGAACTTTTCACAGTTGTGTTAGCTTGTGATGCAGGCGGCTTTCATTACGCGTTATTTTGCTGCCTTTTATCTTTCTGATGAGGTAGCGTTGCTTTGCTGACGTTCCCAGCGTATTTTTCTTCACTTAGTGAAGTTTTTTCTGGGTCCCGAGTCAGTCTTCCCTTTGTCGGAAGTATTTGCTACAGTGGTGTGTTGGCGGTGGTTCCTGTTGTAATATTTCCAGTGTTTTTGTTTATATTTCAAAATTTCTTGTGCCGTCTGCTTAGGCCTAGCCAGCCGCTCGTAGCTTTGCCACATGTACAAGTGTTATTGATTTATTTTATAAATATGTCCTACTGTGTCATGTGTATCCTGGTTTAGTTGTGTTTTGGCTAATTCCACGGACTATGTATGTTTCCTGGATTAGTTGTGTATTGGCTAATTCCACAGATTATATTGTGGACCCTAGGCTAGTCGTGCTTTGGCTATCTCTCGGGTCCTATGTGCGTTCAGTTGGTTTCTGAACGGGGTGGGTTACTTTCCGGCGGGTTTTTCTCGGTTACACAATGAAAACCCCGGCCGAGAGCCGTGTTTGGCCACACGTGGTTTCAAAACAGGCTTGTGTCCCCGGCGAGGAGGTGTCTGTGGCTCTCCAGGACTGCGTCTCTGTGATGGTGCCTGTTTCAGGCTCCCTATGATTCCCGGCGGAATGGCTGTACCCATCTAACATTGTTCATGCAGACATATGTTATGAAGTTTTTCTACCCGGTTTTACAAACCAAAGGAAAAACCTAGCTGTTGTTGTGGGCTTTCCTCCCCGGCGATCTTTTACAAAGAAGTGGGGATAGGAACTTATGGGGTTAACGTTTATACATCAGATCTCACCCGGCGGGTGCACCTTGGTAGGGTGGGATGAACGAATTGGTAATTCAGTTTAGTTAACCGGTCCATATTAGTGATACTATATGTATCACCGCCTTCACACTTACGGCGATCGAAGGCTCAATTAGGGTTAACATCTTTTTCACAAGTTTTTCACACCCGGCGGGTGCTCCTGGGAGGAGGAAATAAGGAATTTACAATTCAATTAGTTAACAGTTGATGAGATATTAATGTATCGCCGCCTTCAACTTACGGCAATCTATGTGACAATTCGTTAGATGTCAGATCTCGTATCAGCCTGCCCTGTGTTATTCTGCTAGATAATTCAGGGGCCGGCGTCTTTGTGGGGGGTTGTTTTCCAAAATTGAATCTTGAAACAGTCACCACCGTAAAGACTATGTTTATAAACGCCATACTGGTCTTTTATATTATGTCAGAGGGTATTCTTAACTTTCTTAAGACATGTCTAGATATTCGGAAATCTTTATAGAACCCGCCGCGTAGCGAGCTGTGATCGTTGTGACATTAAGTCTCGTTACCGGCGGTTATTAACACTTGTGTGCGAACATGTTGGGTTAACCTTATGAGCATTAATTCCTGGAAATTTTCTTTTTTCCAGAGCTGGGCTCCAGCGGACCAATACAGAACCTGCAGTAGTTTTCCCACCAGTCTCTGTCATGGCTACCTTTGTCGGTCCCTCCTTTATGCAATTACACTACCTGTGCCGGTATCCCTATTTTGCGCACACTCTTTGTATCAAGTGTGTTAAATGTCTAGACCATTCAAGGGGTCTGTGGGTGATGCGCAACTGTTCCTTTTGCTCCCAACTAAGTGTCAAAGTCCTCCAAGATAATGATAAGACCGCAGCGGTCGCCTTACGAGAAGTTCGGCAACAAATGTCAGCGTATACTACGATTGTGGCTCATAAGTCACTTCAATGTGACAACGTCCCTCTTTGGGATAGGCTTCTTCTTGAGCACCCTCCCCCTAAACGTTCCTCTCGAGTAACTAGTCGTAAGCCGGCGGAGACTGGACAGGGTTCTGTGTCATCTGCCCCTGCTACTGCGAAACGTCAACGAGAGCCCACACCCCCGGCGGCAGCCTCCTCGTCTCGGGAGAGATCTCGGGCTAGGTCACCTCTCAGACACCAGCCACCCAGTCTTGCCTCTTCACCATCGAGTAAGAAGAGTAAGACAGAAAGTTCCACCAGTGGTCACGGCGATAAATCCTCCAAATCGAAGAGTAGTTCACGGTCACACCGCAGCCATAAATCTTCAAAAAAGGATTCCCATGATAGAAGGGCCTCCCGACATTCGCCAGTTTCTAGTACTTCTCGTCGTACCTCTACCCCAGACAGAGTTTGTGTTCGGTCTCAAGGGTCCAGTATAGTGCCTGTACCTAAAGATGATTTACCCATTAACATTTTGACCCTGGATTTGGAGAGTTCAGAGAGCTCAGTGGTTGAGAGTGTTTCAGACTCCCAAGGGAGTGTAGGCCAAGGCCTAGGTGTTTGGCGATATTCTCGACCAGGGCCTGACCACCCACTTCCGGCTCAAACTATTCACACAGTGGCTGACGTCCACCGGGACGCGGCGATCCCATCCTCTATTCCTGACTTATCTTGGCAACAAGATGGTACCCCAGCTTCGGCGGGATCTTCTCAGGAGGAACAGGATGATAAAGACGAGGTTTCGATTATATCGGATATGGAAGGGCAAGAGTCAGGTTCAGGCTTAGACACCGCACAAGATCTTAATGATTCACCAGTGAGTACATCATCAAGTCAATTTGTCACTGCACAGGAAATTGATGGGCTACTAAGTAATGCTTTATCTAAATTTTTTGGCCAACAGCAGGAAACTCCCACAGTGGACTTGGGAGCTCCCACGACAAGCTCTACGGTACGGCCTCTGATGACTTCTATTGCTTTGACTTAGATCCCTCACCCTCCCTCTATGTCACCATCAGTGGTTACTAGGCCTGCTACGGCGGCATTGACCACTTCGAATGTAAGGGTTATAACGGATGTCAATCCGCCCCCTCTAGACAGAGCGCCTCTCAGAAAGGTAGCTATGCCCTTGCTTTACGGACCAGACGAGTCATGGGTCCTTTTGACCCCCACTAAACCAGAGCTCGCCCAATCTACCTTGTCAGGGGAACTCCCAGTGCCGCGTGAGTGGGTCATCCAGGGCAATAAATCTAAGAAATTAAGGGCCTTGGATACTTTGGGGAATGTACTAGATGTCAACATAAAGGCTATACCTAGTTATTATCACCAGGACTATTTTGTTTATACTGCTAAGCTGCTTTACCCTCTGCCTCAGCTTCAAAATTGTTTTCTGACTGGTCTAAGCATGATGGGTTTAATGACATTAAGACACTGTCAGCTCTCACTCCAGAACTCGATTTGCAAACCGTCACAGACATAGCAGCTAATCCAGTCTTGAAGGTGGGGCAGTTGGGTCCAGGACCTTGGGTGGAATGGGAGACAGAAGCTCAAAACTTTGCGACCACATTTACTTCCAAAACTTCCCACCAGATCCCTCAAGATACTCATTCTTGGTTCTCCATGCCAGTGTGTTCTGCCGGCGGAGTCCCTTCAGCTTTGTTTGCTTTCTTAGCTGCCCCTAAAATTAATCTTTGTGAGCTAAAAGACCCTTTCACTACCCCTACCCCAACTCACCTAGACCGAGAATTTAGGCTACGGGGGAAAGCTTTTCACCTGTTCTCTCAATACATAGTGTCTCAACAGGTAGCAAAGTCATTGCTCCGGTCCACTCAGGCAATCGCAGACGCGGATGCCAGACGATCGGTTGAATTGTCCCGGCGACTGCTTCTTCAGTCGTCAATCCAATCATTGGGTGACATACGCACCGCCTTGCTTGAGGCGGTACGAGCGAGACAAGATCTCAGAATGTCCTTAGTCCGAAAACTGCCTGATCGCATTGCGAATCAGGTGGTCATGTCACCAGTGCTCACTCCCTCTTTAATGTCCCCTGAAGTGTGGCGAACGGTGTTTAATATGGCTCAGGCCTTTAAACACAGTCCCACCCCTTCTAAGAAACCTGCCTTTAACTTCCCCAAACCCAGGCCAGTCGCTAAGGCTCAGCCGGGGGGATCTAAGCCCTTTCTTCCACCTAAGTCCTCCTCCCCTCAAGGTCAGTACAGGCATAGACAGAGTAGGTTTTCAGGTCAGAGAGGACGCGGCTATAATAAGCCAGGTCAGGGCCCGTCTTCTGCCAACGCCAGCCAGCCGGCGAAGCGTCCACCACCACCAACTCGACCACCATCAAAAAACTAAAGTCTCTCTCACTCCCGCTGCCAGTCTTAAGGCCGGCGGATCCGAGGGTAGTACAGCCGGCGAACCCTTGTCTGCTAACTGGGTCGTTCCGAACGTGTCACCAAGCATGGCCGTTAAACACTTGGGCACGGATGGTGGCACGCAAAGGCATCACTTGGCAGTGGCTCCGGCGACCTCGCTTACGTCAGCCGACAACGGTGAATTTTGTTTCTTTAGAGGTGGAGTCACTGGTCCAGGAAATGATTGCCAAGAATGCCATCATCCCGGTCCCCCCAAATTACCCTGTATTCACGTCCAAGCTATTTTTGGTTCCCAAAAGGGACAGTGTTCAGATGAGACCGGTCGTAGACCTGGCTTATCTGAACCTTCACATTCACAACGAGTCATTCCGAATGTTAACAGTACACCAAATCAGGCTAACACTTCCGCCGGGAGGTTGGATGTGTTCCCTAGACCTGACAGACGCTTATTGGCACGTATCGGTAAACAAAAGATTTCAAAGGTTTCTGGCCTTACGGATCAGGCACCAAAATTTTGTTTTTCAAAGGATGCCATTCGGTTTGAACCTGGCACCTCGATTATTCACGAAATTAGTCCGGCAAGCCCTGATGCCGTTGTTAAAGCAAGGAATCAGAGTTTTGTGGTACCTAGACGACTGGCTGGTGGTGGCAGAGACAGAGCAATTATGCATCAAACATGTCAACATAATTTTAAATCATGTCAAAACTCTAGGGTTCAAGGTAAATCTGGTAAAGTCAAACCTTGTTCCCTCATGAGTAATTCAGTGGATAGGGCTGGTTTGGGACACAGCTGCTCTCACTCTGAGTCAGAGTGTCGACAATCGCAACAGGTTTCGCAGGAAACTGTTCATGTTTCTTCACAGTCTGACTACGACACGGAGGATCTGGGAGTCTCTGGTCGGCTCTCTCAACTGGATTCAACTAACTGTAATGTTGGGCCGGTTGAAAGTAAAACGTTTAATATTGGAGGGCAACAAATATTTCCCACTCTTACCGGCGGGAAAGTTATGGCCCATCCCAAAATTAATCCACACCTTACTAGCGGTCTGGGCGAAGAGGGAAATGTTGCACTCAGTAATGTCATGGACCTCTCCTCCGCCAACGGTATGGGTAGACACGGATGCGTCAGGCACAATAGGTTGGGGATTTCAGTCAAATCAGGGGCACCAGGGTCAGGGGCTTTGGTCCCACTTAGAAATCTCCCACATCAATGTCAAAGAATTACTAGTCCCCTTGTATTTCCTTCAGGCTCACGGCTCTACTTTACGGGGCAAGTCGGTGGCCTTCAGAATGGACAATCTGAATGCAGTTCACTGTATTCAGAAACAGGGGTCAACGAGATCAAGGAAGTTGCTAAACGTGTCGGAAGAGATTTTTACTCTAGCCAACAGGCTAGACATTTATCTTCACGCATCTTATCTCCCAGGCGTAGCAAACGTCTGGGCAGACGCTCTGTCCCGGAGACAGAGCACGACAGTAGAATGGGAGCTCAAGCAACCCATTTTCAACCAAATGATTGCAGAGCTCTACCATCCACAAGTGGATCTGTTTGCGTCCGAGGAGACTCACAAACTCCCTCTATACCTCACCCGCCGGACGAAAATGCCGGCAGGGGGGCCAGACGCCCTAGTGACAGACTGGAACAGATGGAGCTCCATCTATCTGTTTCCGCCGCCAGACGCGTCACTAATGTGCCACGTAGTGAACAAACTACGAGATTATCGAGGCTTAGTCTCGCTAATCGCGCCCCTGTGGCCGGCGCAGTTGTGGTACCAGCAATTAAAGATGTGGTGCCCGCACCCGGTGTCGCTCCCGGTCGGGTATTTCCACTTAGACACGATTGGCAACCTAGCGACCTCGCTGACTTTTGCATTATGGACATTCAGGAGGCCAAGTGGCTAGCACCATATGGTAGAGGTGTGACCAATAAATTATTAAATCAATATACTCAGTCTACGAAACGACAGTATCAATCACATTGGCAAGCCTTTACTTCTTGGATCATTAGAACAGAACAGACTGTGCCCTCAGTAGCATTAGTTTTTAATTATTTGAATTATCTGTTTGAGCAGAAACGTTTATCTGTGGTAACGTTAAAAAATCACTTAACTGCGATTAGAGTGCCCTTTTTAGACCTTACAGGTCTCTCCATACCGGTAGCGGAGGAAACAGGTTTTATGAGAGCATGTTTTAAACTCCGCCCACCTCCCCGTCAGCTCATGCCTACTTGGTCTCTGGACAAGGCATTGTCTTTACTTCACTCTCGTCTGTACCAAAATACTGCAGATTTTGCATTACTCTTAAAAAAGGCTGTATTCCTTTTGGCTTTGGCCACCGGGAACAGAGTGTCTGAGCTGGCGGCGATGAGCAACACACCTAATTGCCTTAGGTTTGGTAGACTTAATGAATGTATTCACATTGCACCTTCCCCGGGATTTGTAGCCAAGAATGAGCACAGTGCACACGTGTTTTCTGAGTTCACTGTAAAAAAGCTCCCTCCACAATCACAGACCTGCATTTTTTCACCCAATTTTGTTCATCCATTCTCTCCACATGTCCATACCATCCCAGTCTACTTGTACGGATCACCTCACTAATACTCTTTATACCTAAACGTCTCCTCAGCTCAACATTTGTTATTCTATCCTGTAGCCTGGCCCCACACATCCTCACCATTTAAGCAACGTTCCATTCTGTTGACATCCTCTACTTTAACGGCCCATGTTTCTGAGGAATACGTCATTGCACTTCTACACAATGAGGCATACACCTTTCCCTTCAGGGGGAGAGGCATTCTTTTCATGGTCAGGATTGGGCAGCAGTTCTCTTGAACTTCCCCCAGCCACACCTAATTCTAGCAACAGTGGCAGCCTCGGCCCCACCACCGGCAGAGATGGTTATCTCCTAGGTAACAAAACTTGTTTCACCAGCTCCAATGACTCATTTCCAAAAAATTCACAGCCACAGGATCATCACTTAACACAGCTTGCCTTTGCACTTCACTACTCAAATTTCTCTATTTCTGACTTATCCTTCGGCAGGGGTCCCTTTTCTACTACAGCGCTTACTCCCATAGTGTACCCAACATCGACAGATGCTACATTGAATTGAGTTAACGCCCACTCCCTTTCCACACACTGCACATGGGTATGCACCGCTCTTTTCCACATTGCCTCGTCTCAATCTCAGATTTGCAGACTCATTTAATCTCACTCAACTAGTCAACCAACCCACCCGTGTACCAGATAATCCTAATCATAATTCCCACCTACTGGACTTATTTTTAACAACCAATTCAGAAAATTATGATGTTACAGTGAGGTACCCTCTTGGATCTTCTGATCACTGTCTGATACAGGCCACCTGTCTATCACCTACCACACCTTCCCACTCTGAACCTGTTTTGGTGACTAAATGGCATTACGATAGGGCCAGACTGGGAGGGTCTTCAAGGTTCTTTATTGATATTCCATGGACCTCTTCTTTTCTAATGATGCACACTCCACCTTGAGCCACATACAAGATTTTAAAAATTGGAATGGAACTTTTATTCCTCATCAAAACGTACAGTAAAAAGATCTAATCACCTAAATGGTTTGACCATAATGTGCTAGAGTAACTGAACAAAAGCCAATAGCCTACAATGCATACACAAGATCAAAAGCACATGAAGCCTTTAATTACTTTACGAAACATCAGAAATCATGCCAAAACTGTATTAAACCTAACTAAATCAAACTTCTCCATAACGCAAGGCAAATAACACCTTCTAAATAATCCAAATGATAACAAAATATTTGGTCTACTCTTAACTCATTCAAATCTTCACTACTGCTTCATCCATTCCACCATTTATCTCCGACTGGCAATCTGTAAGTGACCCACGAGGTAAAGCTAACCTTCTTGCGGATATTTTCTCCATCAACTCAACCTTAGATGAAATAATCAAGATGTCCCTGTACTTAATTTTAATTCGCCTGGAAATTCCCTCACTTTTTTTTTTTCCTTTTTAAGATCCACACCAGACATGTCAAAACTATTTTGCAGAATCTCTCAGTAGATAAGGCTCTGAGATGAAATTCCTCCAATAGTACTTAAGAATTGCTCCTTGGTGCTCGCTCCGTAGGGGCAAAAAAAATCCGTCTGTGTACTCATACTCATGCTTCCCAGTACCTGGAAAGAAGCAAACATCCATCCAGTTCCTAAAAAAGGTGCCTCTTCAGATCCATCAAACTACAGAACTAGCTATAACTTCCACTCTGGTAAGTCTTTGAAATTATATTAAATAATCACATAATTAAGCATCTGGAGAATATAATTAATCAGTGATAGGCAATATGGTTTTAGACGATGTCGATCAAACTGCAGACATCTTGCCTTCTTACGCATCAAGCCCAAGCTACAGACCAACATGGTGAAACACATACAATAGCACTGGATATATCAAAGGCATTTGATAGAGTCTGGCATCAATCCTTATTGTCGAAGATGTCACACTACGGCCTTGCATCATTAGTTCCACTAATTTCTTCTTATCCTCATAACAGAAAAATATGTGTAATGGTAGATCTATGGCCTTTATTCTCAATTTCACTCAATAAATGCTGGTGTTCCCCAGCGATCAGTTTTGGCCCCAACTCTGTTCCTCATTCATATCAATGATCTCATCTACCACTCATCCAATTCCTACGCAGATGACTCAACACTCCACAGTTCCTTCACATTTACCAATTCTTTCACCCAACCCGATCTTATAAATTCAAAAATAAACACTGCAATTTCTCTGAACCAGGACCTTTCTAGAATTAATGGATGGGGACAAAAAATCTAGTTTCCTTTAATGCACAGAAACCAAGTACATCAATTTTCTAACGACAGAATCTCACTGACTCCATATATTTTTAATGATGTAATATTCCCACTTCCCTAGTATTGACATTCTCGGTGTACCATTACCTGACTAACTTGAGGCTGGACACATTATGTTAGAAGCATTGCTAAGACTGCCTCTAAAAAACTGGGACTCCGTACAGAGTTCGAGAATTCTTCACTGACGAGCAGTTTGCCGTAATATATAAAAGTCATGTGCGTTCTCAGATGGATTACTGTTACTCTGTGGGGTGGAAGTGGAGTGGTTGCATTGAGCAGTTGGACAAAATTCAAGCTTAGAATTAATCAATAACCCTGCAATCAACAGGGACCTTCTACATTGCCATACGAAAGAAACGTTGCATCCCTTGCATTATTCTACAAATTTTCACAGCAATTGTTCCGAGGAACTTGCTTCAATTGTGCCGCCTCTCCAAATCTTCCGTAGAACTAGGGCAGCTGAGAGCGCCATGAATTACACTCTCCTCCACAATCAGAACTTTACAGACTTTATCCCAGAGCACTACTCTTTGGAATTCCTTCCCTCAAATGTTTCCACAAATTACAATCTACAAATGTTTAAATCCAGTTGTTACAAACATTTATGAATGGAGATGCTTTAGGCAACCTGTCTGTGTTTTTCCTTCCTCCGTTCATTGTCTCAAAAAAAAAAAAAAAAAAATCTACAATGCGTAACCTTGGTTTTGTTAATATGGACTCTTAAACCCTTGCTCGCCATGCCCTCTCTCATCCTGAATTTGGCCTCAGCATCTTGCATACTGTCAGCTATTAGGACTAAATCGTCTGCATAAAACAGTTCCAACGGGACTCCGCCTCTAAAAACTCTAGACAGTGCCTCCAAGACCATAATAAAGAGGAGGGGGCTTAACACTGAACCCTGATGGACTCCAACACGGACTGCGAACTCATGACTCAGTACACCCTTCACCCTCACCGAACTTCGCGAATCCTCATACATCTTCATTATCACACGCACCAGCCCCCTCTTCCACACCAAGTTTCCTCATAGCCCACTGCAAAACCTCTCTAGGCACCCTATCAAAGGCCTTCTTCCAGGTCTACAAACACAAAGTAAAGATCCCTGCCTTTTAGTAAGTATGCTTTCCTGTATCTGCCTGGACTATGAAAGATAGCATCGGTTGTACCCCGTCGTGGCATTAAAAACAAAAACTGCATATCATAAATGTAGATGCTTTGCCTGATCAAACCCTCAAAAGACTCTCTCACAGACATTCAGGGATGGATTTGGTACAGTATTTTCAGGCCCTTATAATTTCCTCTATCTAGCGCCTTCCCCTGCCGTTGTATATATTTACTAATACACTTTTGAGGCCAATCCTCTGGGATTTTCTCATCTTTAATAATGGTGTTTATTAAATCAGTGGACTAAGTTGACACCAGTCTCCCCTGAGGGCTTTTATCATCTCAGCGGACAATGTCAGGAGCAACCCGGAGCTTCCCGTCCGTCATTCATTGATTGCGTCGTTCACTACAGCTGGTGACTATCAAAGGAGGGGGTTCCCAGATGTTGGTTTTCCGATACAAAGCTGTTTCTTATCACATTCAAACACTACATTTAGCAATTGTTCATAGTGTTGCCTTCCATGCTTCTCTGATTTCATTGTCTGCATACACAATCGTCTCATTATCATTTTCTAACACACTGTTCACCTATAATATCCCTACTGTCATTTTT